>JABFPN010000494.1:0-45305 GCA_022817305.1 Leptoteleia sp. ZL-2020
TTACAATTCTTGTGATATTTAAAATACATTTTAAAAGAGATTATCAGTATTGTACAAGTTGTTATGGTACAGTATAATAAAAATGTTCATTTTTCTTATAACCTCTTTTAAACTGTGTATTAACTAAAACAAGAAGATGTCATTTGTCCCTCTTTTTACATTTAGTATAATAATTTTTATCCCAATTTTTTTCTCAGTGTATGTATGCAATAAACAAAAATGACATTTATCTGTATAATTAAATATAATGCATTTTCGACAATACAATTGAAATTATATATAATCAAATGTAATAGTAACATGCATCTGTCACGCAATCTTTTTGCAGTTCGATAAAATTTCCAATTCATGTCAAATTCAGATAGTATTAAGATAACAGTCAAATAAGTTATAGATTTCTGAAAAAACATTAAAAAAGATGTTAATTAAGGAAATTAATTTAAAGAAATTTAAATTAACGACAGCCGCATTCGTCTACAATCATATCGTCATAAATCTTCAGAATAATATTCTTATGCTCATCATAATACAAAATAGCTGAATTGAGAAGTTTCGTTGGTACGCAGCTAACTTGTTCTATGTCGTTTTTAAGATCCATATCACGCAAAATTGCCCTAATGAATGCGTGATTCGTGGACTCTCGATTTTGCTGGGACGTTGAATAACATAAGCCTTTACATTGATAAGCCTCGTACTTTTTCGGAGCTATTATTCTAGACCCCAATCCTACGACATCAAAATCTACATTCAAATCACTCTTAACGCACGCTGACCTACTTTCAGAACTCCTTTTCTTTCTCAAAAATCGTCTTGTACGATCCACTAATAGTTTTGGTGGACGTCTGAAATTAAATTAAATTCAATTTTAAATAAATCATAATAATAACTTTAAATAAATGTATTGAATATGTTAAATTGTTGAATTAAAAAAAATCTATTTTGGAAACTAGTTTCGTTTCGTGTATTATTTATGGACTTATAATGTAAGCAAATAAAAACAATATACCTCACTTTACGAAGAGTAGAAATGTCAATTTAGGAAAATAAGGTTGTAATTATAGAAAAAAGGGTGTTCTATGTTAGAATCATCATTATAGATTCATTATGAATCTTTTACGAGATATTTTCTCCATCTTTATGACTCAAGAATTAAAATGTCGTAAATTTTTCAACCAAATATGAGAATGACAAAACATAATATGACCATGTATAATGTTGATGTTTCATATTTTTATAAATATTCATATTCGGCTAATATTACATTTTTCCAAATTTTTGGAAGTTAAATGAATTTGAAACAGAAACATTATATAAAAATTATATAAACATAAACAATATATATATAAATTTATGAAACTTCACCTTCTCCTTTGCACCTTTTGTGTGTTTAACATTTTTTGAAAAACAGCTCTCTCATAAACAGTCATCGATTTCAAAATATCGTCTAACTGTCTCCTTGTAGAAATAATTTGGGAATTAAAATTGTTCTTTAAAGACATTGCTGACAAAACTTTGCGTAGCTTGGGCTGATTGACGGTCATTTCTGGTTTCGGTCCTTTCCGTCTAAGGAAGTACGTGTCATGATTTTGATAATTCTGGAATTCTTTTTCAAATTCCCCTTGGATCTGTCTTTTTCTTCGTTGGTTAATTTTTCTCAATTCCATATTTGAACAATTTTTAGTTTCAGAATTGCTATCTGAACTGCTGGTCTACAAAAATTCAAAATTATTTAATATTATTCTCTATAAGATTAAGAAAGCTAAAATAAAATTTTACTTTTATTTAAAAATATATCGATATTAAAATGAAAAAGGAATCTAAATTCCATCATTTATATTTATCGCTGCCAATAATCTTTTACTATCATTCTCTTATAATTTTCATACATTTTCTAAATTCTCAGATCCTTCGCAAGAAACATCTAAGTTTTCTTTTACTTTCTCTTGTTTCCCATCACTGTTAAATAGTACCAACATTGGTTGTTTACTATTGTCCGTGTCATTTTCGCGACGAATATATTCTATTTTCATTGGATCGCCTATTACAGTCGAAGCGGTCACAAGAAGACCCAAATTTGGAGCACCATTCAGCCAGTCTTGGACAGCTTGCTTTACGTTATATATCTATAATAAAATATAATTTATATTATACTTTTATTCATAAATAAAAATACAATTAAAAAAAAAAGGTATACAAACACTTTAATATGATTATTAAATGTTAAATTATTTGTTACAAAGAAATTGTTCGTACTTTTATACAATTTAACTTTATAAAACTCTTTGCATAACTATTTAGTAAAAAAAAAATAATATCTCTTGTTAAATATTCGTAAAAACAGATTTCTTTGTCAAATTTACATTTGATCTTTCAAATCACAATTAATATTACTTAAATAGATAACCTTATCACTTACTGTTTAATAAATATAAACTATGTACGAAATAACAACCACATTAACATTCGTTTAGAAAATAATTTTATTTAAAAAAATGTAGAGTTGTATTTGACATAAATATTAAGTCTTAAATGTATTATTAACTGACTTATTTATGACATGTTAACACAATAATTTTTTATACATAAAAAAAGATATATGTTGTACATGTTACGACATAAAAATACAATATAAAAATTAAAATTATTAAAAAAGTATTAACATTTCCATGGACGGAGTTCTCAGTTAGATCAAATCTTTTCATTTTATATATATTATAGTAATTAATTGCACTTTCGGATATAGGGAATTCTTTCTATTCAATATTTCATAATTTTTAAAACAATTATGAAACTATATAATAACAATAAAACATGTAGGGTCCTAGACGATCAAATGTTCTTTTTTTTAAAATCCCAATTCAGGCTATACATAATTAATTATTGTCAGGGAAATCGCATACGTAAAATTGAATCTCCCTATATTAACAAGTAATATTTATTATAATAATTATAACTTTAATCATTACAATACATTACACTAATCACCTCCCTAGTAAAATAGAAAATATACAAAATAATTATTCAATCTTAATATTAATTAAGGAATGTTTTGCAGAATACTATGGAAACAGATATTATAAATACATTTTCCATTTTCCTAGGGATTACCATATCTATAAAGATAACGAATGTTTTTACAGAAAATACTACATCGTGAGTTATTAATACTATCGCTTCTTAATAAATATTGTAAAATATATCATATTTTTACAAATTATATTAAGATATGTTACATCTCACATTTATGTGTTCTTGGATACTGAGATTCATGAATTACAAAATTTGTTCTTGTGCAGTTTGTATAAAAACTACGTTTTTGCTAATATTCATTTTTGCTATAAAATAGAAAATGTTCATTTCCTTCAGAGTTATTAAATATATTATGTTTCTTTTAGAGAAACATAGAAAAGAACCTAAATCTAATTATATAATATTTAACATTATTCATTATAATAATGAACGTGTATAATAAATATATCCTGGACGGAATTTTGTGCATTGTAAAATATATACTTATCTGCAAAAACTTTTTTGAGTAAACTTGAACAAATTAAGTAAGTTTTATGCTATACATTATAAGTCGAAGAAATTTAAGCTTTATTTAGAAAAGTTCATTCAACTGACATAGTATTTACTTTAACTTATTTAATTTGTAAGAAATACTTAATTTATTTCGTTTTCTCGTTAAGAAATTCAAAGATGGAGATAAATAATCATTCTGAACACGATAATGTTCATCTTTTGGTGACAATAAACACTATTGCAGTTAAAATTAAACAGACGTGAAGTGTCATAGAACTGTTTAGATTCGAAGCACTGTTACATGAATCTTCTGAACAGTAACATTCTTCCCAATAAACACCATTCTCATAAACGCCCCAATTGCAAACTCCTGTAACACCAGTACTTGATACTGATGCGCAACGACGAATTACTTGCCTCCATCTACCATCCCCTATAAATAAAAATCTCACGATTAAAAAAAGATAAGGTAAAACGTCGCAATGTTTAAAATTATCTACTCAAATAACTTTTCTATTTCATATATATATAATATAATATATTAATATTATTTATATAATAAAATTAATTAAATTGTAAAATTAATTAACACTAAATATACATACAATAGTTAAATAATAATTAGTTATTAACTAATTATTAAATTAATTATAAATAAAGAAATATATATAAATGAATCTACATTAATTAGATTTTAATTGCTAACTGAATCAGAAGAAATAAAAATAAATTGAACAAAATATTGTGAACATTAAAACAGAAAACATGAATTAAAAAGCAGGAAGTTTTTCGTCTAACATTGTTCGCGGTCTTTTATAAAGTCTTTATGTTCTTAATTTTGAGTAAAAAGGACTCTATGTGATATGGTATATGTAATAATTCCTAATATTAATATGACTTGTCATTCTTACAAATGAATCCTTTAGGACTTTGCTGCACAATTTTTACGCAAAAAGTGCCAGGTACTTGGGAGTCTTCACTGTAGCAGTCAGTTGCAATATTTCTTTCAGTATCAAATGTATCATAGGCACCACAAAGATCAGTTCCTTTTGGATCGGTATCACTACTGCATTGATAGCAGCGTATTGCATAACAACCTAACAAACATTGTATTAATCAGTTCCATTTAAACAATTAATAATTATTTAATCATATTTATAATACTTTTAAATTATTACTCATTGCATTTAAGGAATTATGTTCATTGTTTAATAAATTCTATTAATTTAAATTGTTCTATTCGAGATTTATTATTATTCTAGATTAATATAAAAATATGGTCAATACAATTCATCTAAAAATTGTCTTAATTTCTTATCATTCGTCTAAAAATATTCTATATTGCTAATGTGTATATAAAACTTTTGTGATTATTCAAATGTAATTTTCATTAAGAAATGTAACAAAGTAAAGAAGTGACTCATTCACTTTAAACGATTTAACATTACCTTTTCAGATTATAAATGCTTAATGCAATCTAAAATTATAATTAAAAACTATCTTTATAGAATATTAGGATCTTTAATGATTATATTTAGTATTTAAATTACGTTTTGTACTTTATACATGTGTATTTTGTATATATTGGACAGAAATTAATGTTTGAAGTAGTAGGTTAGTTATTCATTGTATCATAAATGACTCTTTTACTTCAGTGAACATAAAAAATTTGGTACTTCATTTAGAATGAAAAATATTCTTACCTGTGGTAATACACAAAATTAAAACAAATGAAAATGTTATTCCTCTTATGTTAAACATTATGGTGTATTTAACGCGTCACTTTTGTACTGACATCAACAACACTGTATTTCACTGGGCGTTGGTTAGACAGAAACACACCGTATACATTGAAGTACCACTCCCCCACTTGAGTCTTTGGTTCACGATCAACTCCAATGCTCTTGTCTTATAGGATACATTCTTTTGTATCCCATGAAACCTTTCATTTTTATTGGTACTACAGGTTCATAATGATGAACCTGGTACCAAGTTTGAAATGGAAAACTTGGTATCCAACAAATTCACTCATAAAGGTAATATTCAGTATTTATATTTCATATGAATTTTATAAACTATTAATAAATTAATGGTAAATTTATATATGATCTAAAAATCTTATTGTTTCTATGTAAAATTGATATAAAACTTGTATACAAACTTAAAATAAAAATATGTTTCTTGCATTTCTTACATTTATTAATACTAATGTTAAACCATTATTATTAATAGAGATTTTAAATAAATTATTCTTTAAGTTTTCACATGAAATTACAAAGTAAAGTTGTTTTAATAGTTGTAGAAGCAATGTATATACAGGTGTCTGACAGGTTGCCTATTTAAGGTACCATGTATTCCTTAGTAGAAAGAATATTTTGAAAAAATTCAGAAAAACTAGAAAGTCCCAAGTTCAACCATTTTTCTGAGAACTTCAGACATTTTCTGTTAAATCCAAATTTCTTTTACAGAAATATAAATAACATAAACAGAACACCTATTTATACTCATAAATTGTATGGAAATTGAATTATTATATATCATGTTTTATATAAATTCATTCAAGGGTATATAGTTTTATAAATTATTTATAATATATTTCTAACAGTCAAAATAAAGTGTAAATAATTAAAATAAACTTACATGCCATTTTGAATCGAATATACTGACGTATTGAATATTTAATAATCGATGTAGATCAGGTTCGTGTAGGCCTCTTTTGTGTAGAATTTGGTATACTTTAACCTAAATTTCATTTTAAAAATAAATAATGAGAAAATTTTAAAAACCATCTCTTTCAAATGTATAGAAGTTAATATTTATAGTTTTAACAAATACACTATAAATTTCTTTGTTATATTTAAAAACAGAATAGTTTTGTTTTGCAACTTTTTAAGACATACATTGTATATAAATAAAATATTTTGGTTACCAAATGATAAGGCATTTGAGATAAACTAGAAAAGTTGACAGGTTCTCCTTTACGATATAAACGCAACTCTGCCTCTAAAACAAACTCTCCTTTCTCGAATCCAGTAACGTCGAATTTGAATATATTTTGTACAGTATCATCTGTCAGAAATATATAATTTGTATAACAACAAAAAATGGAGTACCTTAATTAATAACTGCAATAACTAATACTCATACAAACATAAAACTTGCATAAATTTAAATCTGAAAATATAAACAAAAATTTGTCTTACTTCGAAAATCTCTGTCAGTTTCTACATATCCACGAACTATTTGAGCATTGTATGGGTTTTTGTCTTCATCTTTTATATTACGATCTGATATTTTGTTATATAATTCTACCATGTATTCTGGTGGAGTTGATGGTGGCTTAAAATTACTAACTTTTCCCCGAATACCAATAAACTGAAAAAAACAAGTTTAATTCATTTTAAAATATATTTTTTAAATATCTAAACGTTAATCTCGTAGAAATTATACTTTAAATTAATTTATTTACACAATTTTGCTACAACTTAAGTTTTAATTTCAGGTAAAAACTATCGTTATAACCGATTTATTGTGGAAAGTAAAAATAGTATTAATACACTTTAATTTAATAAAATGTTATTATTTTTTTCATTTAAAGATTCTATTTTTAAGATAACATAAGTACATCTGGTAATAGATGAACGTAGTCATTTCCACGCGGAGAGCTTAAGAGGTTCAAGGTCAACTCCAATTTTCAAATAGCGTCATGTTGTCTTCCTATACAATGACAAGGGCTTTGATACAAATTAAATGTATTGCTTAATCGCCCATAAAATATTAAGTTTTTTATAGTAATTTTGTCATTTTAAATAAATTTTTTTAACCTTTAAACTACAAAATAATACAAAAACCATAAGTCAAGTATTATAAGAAAATATATTTTCATTTTACCTCTTTCAATTGGTGCAATGCTTTTTCACTTTTGCTCGTAGGTATTGAAATTTCTTCTTCACTGGCATGCGAACCCGACCCGTCTACACTATCGTCACTCTCAGCGACAGTATTTTGAATGTTTAAATTTAATATTAAAATGAACAATGAAAGTAGAACGCTTATAAGTTTTCTCATTTTCACGTTAAACATTAGAGCCTTCGGTTCCTTTTAATTATATAGTTTTAAATCACATACACTCTTGCACATTATTCATGAAAATCGCGCTAATGAAAAATATTTTTTATGACAAAACATTTTTTACGAATATCGTAATCATTTATTTTATCACAAACAATTTATATTTGTTGCGAAATAAAAAAAAATACAAATGTATATCCACAGAATTAATAGAACAGTTTTAATAAGTTTTATCGCGAACTTTTTTGAGATGCTGTAAGAATTGATGCTTACATACGTATGAGAGAAATTGACTGCGGCAATTCACCTTTATTTCCTCCCCGCGATACTACTCAAAAGACATCGGACGGTGATTTTCCCTCCAGGGGAAAAATTACACATAGATTGTGCTTAACTATTGTACTCGCATACCGAAAAAAATATTATAAAATTTGGTTTACCAAATGATAACAATAATGTTAATTATACATTGGTTGATATAATTGAAGAATTATTATAAAAATTTATAAAATGTAATAATAAAATATTTTTATATTAAGGATAAAGAAAATTCATCTATTAGATTATAATTTTCAGATATAATCTTAACAGTGTTGTTTTCTACCATAAATATTTATTTATAGATAATATAGGAATACTAAATTTTTTATTTTGAAAATTGATTATGGTAAAGTACGAGACTATTAAAATATAAAAAGTGTAAAGTATCAAAAATTCTCACAAATAAAAGATTTATGAGGCTCTAATTGAAGTTTTAACGATTAATATGGGATAATTAATTATAAAAAATTAAAAATAATAATCATGAATTTTACTATTAACTAGCTCAAACAAATAACTAGTTGAAAACAAATCTCAAATCAATAACTATCTGTTTTTCATTTTTTTATGTATATAAGATACCAATACCCTACCAAAAGCAAAAAGAGTAAAAAGATATTGTTTAAAAAAATGTAGTGGTAAAACAGATGTAATTTACGACAATTTATATACAAAAATTGTTTTAAGAAAATTCAATAAAGAACAATAGTAAACGAGATCAACTATAATAATATATTACGCAACGAGCGACGCAAAATAGATAATTGTCAAAGAGTGCGAGTGTGACAGCATGAGTGGTAGGTATGTGTTTGCCTGTTATCGCACGTGTTGTCAATTGTTTACCTTTGCATCGTATCGAGTGTTATATTTTTGACAAAAAAATATTACGAAAGTATTACATTTCAAAACTGTAACGAAAAGCAGAACTTTTGTAACAATGTTGAATAAAATTTATTTTAATGTAATACATAAAATTATATTTTAATAGAATGGAAAATATTATATTAAGTGTTATTATTATATATCAATGAAAAATTAAAGATTCATTTCTACAATAACATGCAACTTCATTTTAATTTTTTAAAAATATTAAAATAATTAGTATTATAAATAATATGAAAAAATGACAATAACCCTCATTCTAGAAAATGTTCGTGAAATTGGGCAAATTAGATATTTTTGCGATCGAAAACACGCCGAGGAAAATAAGCTGGTTAAATTAAGTGCAATTGAACAAATTTCAGGGGTAGAATATGCATGGAGAATCATAAAAACTGCGTAGTTTGCGTACTTTAATAACTGTACACAAGAAGATACAATTAGTATTCTTCTTTATTTTAAATAATTAATTCACATTCTTCTAATTTTAAATTGAATATGGCAAAATGTCCATTATAATATATAAATATCAAACAAGTTAAATGTAAGAGAAATATAAAACAATAAAAGGAAAATATTATAATTAACATTTATTAGTAATTACATAAAATGCTTTAGTTTTTACTTCATCGAATAATTAATTTTATAAATTATATATAACTGTTTTATATTATGTAAATATTATGTTTCCGAGAATTTCTATGGACGATAGTGACGTTTCCTTTCTCGAGTGACCAAAAATATTATATACACCATGAACCAATATTTTTCCATCCAGAAAAACTGGAAACTCGGAGTATATCTTTACTTAGGTATACCCCATTTTGAGAGCGCTGCTACCCCAAAATAGTGCAGGTATGCAACCAACGTAATGCCAACATAATAACTTCAATATTTATTAGTACATTTCCGTAACTAGAAAAAATATATTAATTGAAGACTTTTAATGGTGAGCAAGTAGATTATTTTCTTGAACGTAATAATAACGATAACTTATTAAGTCATATATATTCTTGGCGTTGGGATAGTACTTTGACACGTGCCTGAGAAACATTGTCCTCGATACCCACGCGTTTTCTGAACAAATAAGTAGACCGCTTGATTTGAGGCAAAGCAAAAATTAGTTTAACGGGGAAAAGGAACAAATCGCAAATTTTTTTTTTCGCCACTACGCAATCGGATACGGGTCGGTAGTGCGAATGGATAATCGCGCTCTCAATTGACCAGTTTACGGCTTCCTTCGCCTAACAAGACGTGTAACGAATATCGCCAATTATTTTTAACGAGCGTCGATGCTCGATCATGCTCGCGCGTCACAATAGGGGATTTTCTAGTCACGGTCAAGCCTTGTCTATTCCGCATACAAGGTGCAACCAAAGACAAGGTATACGAAAATTACAAAAATCCACTCACATTCTAATCAATTTAACTTTGACCACTGCACACTGAGAGAAATGATTTCACGGTTGATACAATATTTTATAATAATTTGGAGATATGTGTGTCAAATTTTCAACGTTAGTATGTAACAAAAAATTACATTTATTATACGCAACCACATTCACTAATTTGAATAATTTCCCTTGGAATACCTCTACGTGTCCTGTAAAAATAATATTCCATTATTTATTATATTGACATTTTATAAGACTTAAGACAAATTTTATACACTTTTTTATTACATCTTAATTCAACTGAAAACTCTAAATTTTATATAGTTACTTTCTTAAATGTAATATTTTTTATAAAATTAATCAGAAAATTTTAGAATCCTTTAGAGAACTACCTTATGTGTAAATAATATCTGCACTCTTAGAAAATTCATTTGAATTAAGGTAACAATCTTACCATCAGAATATTTCCATTTCATTCATCGCGTTTAGAGATAAGATATTCAATAGTTTGAACGTAGATGAATTAATCTCATCCAGATTAGCTTCACGTCTTCAGCTTACTTTTAACCTACAAATGTTACCGAAATTATTTGCATAAAAAATTACGTATTAGGTTTTATTATATTTATATTTCAAGATAATGAAACTGCTGATTCAAATGATTATTTCTAAGAGTGTGATAAATTGGTTATTTATATCAGTTTATTAAATTCTATTTCTTTAATATACTTTATAATAAATCCAATTCATTTAAATAACTTATCTTAAACCTTACAAAAAGATAAACAGCTTTTTATTATGCTTTCCATATCTTTGACGTTTTTTTACGTGTAACCAATAAATAACGTGGTTTATGGAAACAAGTTATCAGTTGAACATATTCCTCAAGGTATGAATATTTACACGAAATATTAAACACCTTTACGTTTTACATAATTGCTAAAGTAAATAAAAATAGCTTCAAAATATACAAAACAAATTTCTTGGTACAGTACTTGGTACAGTACAAATTAAATTGTACAATAATTATAAAAAAAAATATGTAATTATACTTAACAATAGTTTAATACTTCAAATATAAATATTCTGAAATTGCTGTTTAATAAACATGCATTTATTATGCGATCGAAATATTGTTCTGTTCAAAAAATGATTTAAAATATTATTTTCAATAAATTTGTTTACCTTTTGGCTGAAATATTTAAGTATAATATAACAAAACTTATCGATTTTACCAATATTAAATAAAACATTCATATCGGAATTTATATTTTTAAAATTATATCATTTTTTTCAATTGTACTGTTTGTTTACATTTCGGAAAAGATGTTTATGATTTCTCGTCAAAAAAGGAAAATCGAAACATTCTAATCAATATAAAGTTATTACCTATATTCTTGAACTTTAAATTTAACTGGTGCACAATTACTTGGTGTAAAGTAGCCACTGAAACATTTAAATGGGCTTCTCTTATCCCGAATAAAACACGTTTCTGTTCTTCTGTTCTCACATGTTCCAACGCATTTACCAACATTAATTTGCTGCAAACGTAATACAGTTTCAATAATTACAATCCATATATGTATATATTTGTTTACAGTTTGAGTATGGAAATTGACTTTTTGCTAAATTTATCAATACATTATTCTATATCCCCTAATTTTATTTATTTCATTAGCATTTATAATGAAAATAAATCAACGTAGTAAAAAATGAATCGGGAATAACATATTACACTGTAAAAAATGATATTACTGATCTTCTTGACATTTTTCAGCCCGATTACATTTTCTGCTAGGTCATTTTAGAATTTAGATTTTTATATAAAAAGTATCTTTCTACATATTAATACATTATATAAAATATCTTATTCATACTTTAACAAATCCTCTTATTTCAGAATTATTGGTGCCATCCCTGAATTCAACTCTACTGTAATCAATAATTGTTTCTACATGGTCTATTCTATAACAATTATTTGTACATCCACATTTTTCAATCGTTTGATGCAATTCATTACCTGCATAAACAATAAAACAATCATTATTTTTCGTGTCTTTAATATTTTGTTGATTAAACTGAGAATAAAGAAGTCTAATTAAATAATTAAAAAATGTAAATTCCACATATTCAATAAATTGTTATCCAAAATCCAAGTCTCAATTCTGGTATTTTTGTTTCCCTTTCTCTAAATGAACAAAATTAAATTACCATTTGGTCCTTTTATCGCAATCGTACGATTTTTTACTGGTTTGCATCCAAGGTCTACAAAATCATGTAAATTCATTGTGAGATATATGATCATTTAAAAGCATTTAAGCATTTTATTTAATTTGAACTATTATTACCACGACCACAATACCCCATGCAAATTCCAATGTCTACATTACTTTGATAAGGAGTACCACTATAGAGCAAATGATTGTACTTTTTTCGTTTACAATACTGTGGAGCTGAGCACTCACAAATTTCAATATTCTCTAATTCTCTAATACCTTCTACCGTCGAAACTCTTTCAATTTTTGCAGCTCTAGGGCGACAATGCTTATTTTGGGTACATTTCTGAAATTTGACAATGTAAATTAATGTTCAATTATCATTATAATCTTATATAACTAAAAGGTCATAAAAACTGAATTCTACCCCAGGTATTTAAAATCACCATAATGCTACTATAAACATATAAATATATAAATAATATATAATATAAAAAGCAATAAAATATATAATAAATATATAAACATAATAAAAAACCTATCTAAAATGATAAGTTTAACTTATTCTTCATTTCAAAAATAATAAAAAGATATAAATTATATTACCTGAACAGCAGGTTTACTTCGATCCCCTGGATCATAGAAAACTTCTCTTGGGCAGAGTTTTCGACACTGACCAATATCGAAATCTACTACTTCACCATTTATTCCTACAGCATTAACGTAATTATAATAATTAAATAAACATGAAAACCTTATGAAAATTATAATTTTTACATACATGATAATTTCAATTTACGCAATTATTACATTATATTACATTACGAAAATGAAAGAGTACATTACATACAATAAGAAATATTTAAATCTTTCACTTGCCGTGTCCTATATTAATTATTTTTTCATGCCTTGCACAGCATGTAAATTGTCTACTATAAGGTTTAGATTCATCATCTGCGAAAACTGTTGAAGACTTTTTATTAATAAAAAATATATTCGTCCCGCAAGAAGTAATAAATATTTGTTATTAATTACCTATTTTGAAACATCCTAATAAATGCACCATAAACAGAATAGTCGAAATTGTGATAAATTGGACAATCATTTGTGATTTTGAATTACAGTCTCGTAAACGTTAATTTCAAAACTATAAATTTTATATCAATAAATATTAAAAAATTAATAATTTATATACTTATAATATACTTCAGTTACAAATACGTCGAACACAGATACGACAGTATACCCATCCAGCACAGACTGAATAGAGACCGGTGACTGGTAGGGCTTTAATTAAAACTCCCAACATATAAAATGGAAGGATATTTAACATTTGTTTAATACAATATAATAAAATTTTTCAATTGCTTTTTGTAATTTAAAACATTTTTAAAAATCAAATGCTTCCTAAAAATATTTCTTAAAATACTGACAATAAAAAAAATTGAATTAAAAAATTTCAAACTTCTAAAAAATCAGTTTTTTTTAACTGATTTTAGTACATTTTATAAGCAATACTTTAACTTAAAAAAATTGATGAATTATTCACTGTACTTTTACGCAGCTGATGGTAACTTTAGCAGATGCCATTATAAAAGATAGATGGAGACATTATAAAGTACACTGAGTATATAAAAATTAAATCCAAGATAAAGGTTAAAATAAGACAACATTGAAATACATCAATGAATAACGATAAAAATAATTAACTTTCTTTCGGTGTCAGTTATTTCAGTGATAAATATTGTATTTATCATTAATATATAAAGATATGTATTTACAATATGAATACTTGGCATGAGCACAAAAAGATAATTTTCAGTACACCTCTGAGAAAAACTCAAACGAATTTAACGAACTAAATAAAATTAATTATATTGTTTAACAATATTATTACGGATGAACACAAAATTTCCTATTTATATTGTATCCTTAGGCTTAGGGGGTATAAGACCCTTTTCTTCGATCATTTCTCGAAGCTTAATCTTTTGAATTTTACCACTTGCAGTCTTTGGAAAGTCGTCAACGAAACATATGTAACGTGGAATCTTAAAATGCGCTATTTTGCCTTTGCTATATGCTCGCAATTCTTCGGCCTTTAAAGTGGCATCTTTTTTTAATTTTATACAAACGCAAATTTCCTCGCCGAAAACTTCATCGTATGCACCGCAAGCATGAGCTTCGAGGACTGCTGGATGACTTTCAACGTGTCCCTCGATTTCCTGAAAAAAAAAATAAATGAAAAACGGAAAAATAAACATTACCATAATACATTATAAATGGAAGTAAAAGCGATACTAGTTTAGAAAATTTGAGCATGATGATAATATTAATGTTATCAACAATTTACTTTCGGAAAAATATTTTCTCCTCCTCTAATGATCATGTCCTTGAGTCTGCCAACGATTTGTCCATATCCATCACGGCGCAAAATAAATTGATCGCCGGTTTGCAGCCACTTTTCTGGCGTTATCGAAGTGGTTGAATTTTTCTCAGAATTCCAGTATCCCAACATTACACTGTATCCTTTAATCCAAAGTTCTCCTGGAGTACCAAAGGGTACAGATATCCCCTTGTCATCTACGACCTAAAATTTTGTATATTAAGTCTATATCATTGCTATATTATTCAACTTTAGTGGAAAATTGCACACGATATTTTATTTAACAAACACGAGGAAAATATACAGCAGATGTTAAATTCTCCAACAACAAAAATAAATAATTAAGATGCTTTGTAACTTCAACTAGTAATAATAATCTACGAATCAAAGTTAAATGACTAAAACCTTGGTCTCAATGTGATCTGTTAAAAATCCTACGTAATTTTCCGTTAATTCGTAGGGTTCTTCAGGGAAAGATTGGAAATTGACACCTGTACTCTCAGTCAGACCATAAATCGTCTAGAAATGAAAAGATCATAATAAGAACGTAAACATTTGTGTACACAAATACACATGTAAAAAGATCCTTACATTTATGTTATCAAATTTCAGTATTTGCCTAACATTTTTAAAAAATTGTGGCGATGCCGGAGAACCCCCAGTTACTCCATTGGTGATGGTCAGTGGCAATTTCAGTTTCCGTTGCGCGTCCATTAAATTAACCTAGATTAAAATGTTCCTTTAGTTAGCTATTGAATCGACATACGGCGATTGATCAAAAGACTTACCCACATCGTAGGGGTACCATACGTGACGTTACACCTTTCTTTGACAATGGTTTCTAACGATTTCACTGGATTGAAATATTGTCCCTCGATCACCATGGTAGCACCGGAATGTAAAATGTTAATTTGACCCATTAGAAGTGCGAAGGCGTGAAAGAATGGTACATTGAGGCATATTTTCATATGCTTTTGATCGAACTCCAATCTTTTAGCTGCCTTTAAACATTTATTATATTTTGTTAATAAAAGATTGAGAATGAAAAAAATTTTGTTAATATAATTGAAAATCTTGTTCATAAGTTGAATGAAAGTATGTTCAAATTAAAGTAGAACCAATATGAAATTAGAAGTATAATGTTTTATCCGGATCTTTAATAAAAATTTCAGAACACCCTCTAAAAATTCATAGTTGTTTCAGCATTATTAAAGGAATTCACTTCAGCTTAATTATACCAAAGTATAAAAAAGAAGATGTTAAAATATAATAATTAATATTTTGAAATACTAGTCTGTGATCAATTTCGGAACTGATTAATCATTATATTCTAAATACCAGTCTCGCATTATTTAGAAGTTGAAAGTGCGACAATGTGGCGGCCTTCGGTTTCCCCGTCGAGCCGGAAGTGAACTGTATGTTGCACGCGGAATTCGGCAGAATCGCCCGCTGCAAATCTTGAACCGCTTCGACTTCTTTTGCGCTGGCCAGGGATTCAACATCAGCAAAGCGACGTGTCCCGCTAAAAACAAAAAGAAACGTGGAAGCCGGTTATCGATCTCGGCGTTCGAGTTATTAGAATGCCGCGAACCACAAGGATTACGTATGTTCCCAGCAAAGCCATTAACCCAATTGCAATAAGATCATTTCCAGCTACCGTGGCATTAGTCATTCGATAGCGATATCGCAAAAATAGACCCAACTTGGACAGAACGGAAATCAATTCGATTCGTTTATTCAATACAAATTTTCTTTCCTTTCGATTGATTTATGCCAGACATTAAATTACGTCATTATACTACCTGCAATCATTTGATGGCTGAGTGACAGATGACCTGACCTTTCGAAAGGTTGCCAAAATGACAACTATTAAACGAAGATTAAGGAAAATTAATTGCCGATGGAACAAGTATGAGTTTTTCTTCTATAGTTTGCATTTTTCTTACTTATCTATATCATTTTGTTTTGAAATTTGTAAAAGATAATAAATTAATTTTTATCATCTCAATTTTAAAAAAATATGTATCTGTCTAATATATAAATTCATAGAGGGAATGTGATGTGCTGACCAGAAAAATGAAATTACTAGAATGTTTTTGTGATTTGTATCGATATTAATAACTTAATTTTTCAATTATTTCTTCACGACTATGGTACATATTACTTATATAAAGGTGATTTGAATGCAACGATTGAAATTTGAAATTTGGAGCGCAAATATGATTCTATTTTAGGAAATGATGCATTGCCTAAAATGACACTATCTAAGTAGTTGATCGACACACTTCTTGGGACACCTATTGACTGTATCAGGCTGATCTGTGTCAAATTTATTTTTATCAGTTTTTCAATGTACAGTTTTAGTTTATTACCTTCATTTAATAGGAATTCTCATTAAACGATAAACATCATATTAAGTGTATGTGACTATATGGAAACAATACCCATACGAAATTTAATGATTAAATAAATTTTAAATCTTTAATAATTATGTTTAATATTCTCTATGGAATATCGTTTTTCAAATTTGATCTAGGTAGAAATTTGAAATGAAAGTAAAATTATCTTCATGTTCATAAACATCTTGGTAAACCTTTGATTGGTGCTTCTAAATGAATTAAATTTTTAGTTTATCCTCTTATATAATTGAAATGAAGGATTAAAACTTACCTATGATGATCCTCCGACATTATGATTATATGTTCCAATTCAGGAATTTTGGATTTAGCTTGTAAAAGCATCCGCGTGTAATTTTGGGTTTTGAAAGTATCCTCAGCAACGACTGCCTTTGCACCGACAAGTTGCAGGCAGTACTCAATTTCGGATTGTTGGTAAGCTGGATTGACGGCCACGAGGACGATACCCAATTTGCAACAGGCTAAGAAAGTCAGATACCATTCGACCTTATTTGGAGACCAAACGCAAAGACGATCGCCACTCTGCAAGCCCAATTTCGCTAAACCAGCTGCTATTTTTTCCACACGTTTCAATACACCGGAATATGTTAAACGTATATTTTGTGGGATCGAAACGACACATTCTCGATGAGGCCAATTTTCGACCGCAATATCCAATTGGTCAGCAATTGTCTTATCATGTATAAGGGGTGTTTGTCCACGATAGTACAGGTGAGATGGTCCCTTCTCCACCAATCCTGAACATTAAAAATTCAAATTATAATATATCGGAAAAAGATCAACAATAATCAACATGAAGAAAGTTTTTGTGTATTATTGTATAAATTACTGAATATTTGTGTAGGAATATGGAATTGTAAGATTTTTTATAAGATTTTTTATACGATCATATACAGGATTTTGATTTTTAAAATCCAATAATCATAAGTTGTAACGTTGAATCCATATTTTTCATAGAGAACGTTCTAATTTTAAATATTATTGTATTTAAAGTTTATAATAAAAGTAATAGCAACATATAAATGATTGTTAAAATTAACAGGAAAACATAAGTGGCTTCAATTTTCTTTTTACACTTGCATTTGCATTATCTTTCATCGTGAAGATAATGATAATTTCATGAGGTCGCTGTTATCAAAATTTTTAATTATTACAGTATTTTTACTTTACTATGAAACACGATTAAGCTGTCAAATTCGAATTATATTGAAACATTAAACACAATTTTATAATACAGTTAAATAGTAATTTGTTGGGTATTTACATGCTGTATATAAGCTGAATATTTGACATATAACTGATTTATGCCAAATTATACGCAGACTTTTAAAATTATCATCCAAAGATTAGAGTATCTACATCTTTTATTATACACTTGTTAACTCTTTCCACATTTTAAATCGGACTTCAATAAATGATAATTTTACGAATGATAGAAGATAGATATAATTCAGTTGTGTTGTTTAATTTAATTAATACATTTAATTAATAAATAACAAAATTAAATAATATTAATACATATCGTTTAGAAAATTGTATTTTATTAAAACAGAGCAACATTTAATTAAAATATGATAAAAATAATTAAATGCGAAAAACAGAATTGGTATAAATGTTGTATAAAACTGTCATTTATTTTTGTTTGTTTGAACTAATGTTGACAAATAACATATTTGTATGCATAACTAACAAATTTGGTTACATTATTCCAGAAGCTATTATTATCATAGCACTTTCCAGGTATATTAATAACACAACAATGCTATTAACAAAAATTCTATTTATTATTTAATTAAAATTATAACACTTAAAAAATGAATAAGAAATGTAGAAAATTATTCCATAAAACAAAAAAAAATGTGAATTGTATCATAAAATAAAATTTGTTTGAAAAATAAAATAAAATCTTACTGGATTTTATTTCTTTCCTAGGCCATTCAGTCGAATATTTTCTGCGAAGGATTTTTGCAGACTGATGGAACACAAACTTTCGCACAATCATCATCATTGTTTATAAAAATAAATAAAATGTATTACATAAACATTATTATAAATAAATTTAAATAAGAGAATATAATAAAGTAATCTAATTTAAAGCTTTCTTAAGTGTAGAACGTCAAAGTTGTATAAATGGAAAACCCGCTCTTAATTATTCTTTACGTTTCGCGTGTCGTACATCTATCTGCAACGAGTGTCATTCAAGATACTGCCAATAATGTTAACAAGTTCATAAATAAAGCTAAGTCATTGCTGTTATCGCACTTAATGTTTTGGATTTAGAATGAGTTACAATAATGCTACGCTCCGCAATAATTCTTCAATGGAAAGAGTTATAATGAATTCCATTTCTTTACCTGATATTTAACCTATTATCTTATTATCTTATTAGATAATCAATGGCTTAGTACAATCAATTACACTGAGAAAAATAATATAGTAATCCTGGACTCTATGTGTTCCTGTATAAAATAATGCTCGACAATGTGACAAGAAGTATCAGAGTTCTGATAATTGGTACTTGAGAAAGTGACATCGTTTACCAGACTGTCTGGCAAAGTTCTTAACATTATCACATAGAGTCTCAGAATGCCAGAAAGTATAGTAACTCTTATTATTTTATTTTTCTCAGTGTAGTAATAGATTTAGTAATAGATTTATTACACAAAAATTCTCAAATAAGAAATTCGTTCTTTTTTTACAAATTTTCTGAAATATAGTTTAAATGTCAATGACAATATTTGTTATAAGAATTTGCACAATAAATTACTCTAAAGTTCAAGTGTATCAGTAAAAGACATTTTGTGCTTCTTGTGTAACGATCAGCATAAATCAGAATGACTTATGGCGACGGTTGCACCGGAGACAGTGACCAGATGTAATAGCTAGACTGTATATCAGGTCAATATCACTACCATATGATGAGGAGTAAACCTGTTTTAATTGTATAGGTCATTAATGCGTCAAGTCCTAATTGCATAATGCAAACGCAGTCAAGAGTAACGCAGTTGCTGATACATAAACAATAATTAGCTATCAATATAATTATGAAAGAGCATATTTCGTTTGTATATTACATTTAAAATAAATAAGGATTTGAAAGATGCATTGATGTTGCAGTAGTAACAAAGACTTTAAGGCAAAACTGTCATGAAGATAGTGTTATTAATTCCAACTATATCCAAGTTATAATAATATGAATGGCGAATCAGTATTTACCAATTTAATGGTGAAAGTGAAATTTTATATTGTGTGTGATTGTTACTTAGTTTTCATTTTCATTTCTTAAAATTTGTAAGTAAATAAACTATAAATTTTAGAAAAACTATACATAATAATTATCTTGCTATAAATTTCTTTTATTTTTAAATGTAAATCTGAAAGTATTCAATTATAAAGTTCTTCACTGTAATAAGAATTTTTTTTACAAAGTAACATTTGAATTAAATAAAATAAAATATAACTTACATTTTTTGTTCATTTACTTTTTTTATTCATATATTTTTCTAAGTATGTTATAAAACAATACTGATAAGAACATTTTTTTTCTTATATTATGTATATTTTGTAATGGAAATATAAATAATCAAGGAAATTGTTATTTGCGTTGTTGAAAAAATATACATGTCAGTTGAAGAAATTTATATATTTGATAAAACTTGAGAAATGAAATATTTGAAGTATATAAAAATATTTAATCAATCCTTAAATTAATGTTTTAACTTATTGTGTAACGTGTGCCTTGACATAAATTTTCAAATCAAAATAATGCCATTTTCTTTGATAGAAAGTAATTTCAACAACACAATGTAAAATTTCTTTTATCCAATTTTACATGTCATTGAATATTGTGCAAATTCAGAAAAATATACAGTTTATTTTCTATTTTTTTTTATTTCCCGGCAAACTATAACTTTTCTTGTGTGAAGCAATTCAGAAATTAATAGTACGCTAGTGCAATTTTTTACGGATTCCACGTGTCATTTTCTATTATAAGAATAAAAAAAAATGTAATTTCTCATTGACTATTCGAAATCTGATGTATATTTATTCGAAGAAACTACACAAAAGTTGTTTTAATACAGGGGGAATGACTAAATGAAACCGTGACCCTAATCCGCATTTAATTCTTTTATATACGAACGCGGGTAAAATGATTATATTCGCAATATGTATTTATGCCAAAACTGAAAAAATTATCCTTTCTTTCCATCTTCCCTTATATCTTGTTATTAACTATTTTTAATATTATTATAAATATCATTATATTGCTACAGTTTTTATATTGTACACTGAAAAAACAAATCATTAAGAATAACTGTGCTGGAACCTTAAAGCAAAACCGTTTGTACAATATAGGAAATTACCGTGCCAGCATAGTAAAAATTACTGTACTTTCAAATACTTTGGTATGTTTTACCATAATTTTTTTTATAACTGAATTAATACAATTTCTAACATATAAATTTAAGTATTAAAGTAAATAGCAAAAAATGGAATACAATAGAATTTAATTTATTTAATGTTATTCTTAACCAGATTTTTATCTAACACTTTTATTACCTTTGTTCAATAAAATAATAGTGAAAATAAGAATAAAAAATGTTAAACATTTCTTTTACCTCTGAAAGAAAAAAAAAAAGAAAATTAATTGCATACATAAGTGTGAATTTATGATATGTAAAATACTATCTATTGACGGTCTTGTTAAATGTAATTTTAAAAAAAGAATTTAGAGCCAAGAATCGTTAAATATGTCCTATAACTTATTGTTGTCATGAAATTAGTTATTTCGAAATTAGAAACTGTAAATATGTTAGTTGAAATTTGTGTCGATTTCTTTGTTTTATTTTTAACTTCATGAAATAAGCCTTTTTATACACAGTTAACAATGTAATTAATTTTTAGCATAAATTTTACATGATGTAAGATTATATCATTAACTATAAACAATAAAGGTCCTTCTGAGAATACTAATAAAATACGATTAAATAAATTGGAAGAAATAATAACGTTTATATATTTCCGGTCAATTCTTATCAGAAAATCAGTTTTAGCATACCGCATACTGTCGCGCGTACAAAAACTGAAATTGTTGCATGTTTTCATAGTTTAAGACATTGCGCAATGATTGAAAGTTGAACTTCAAAAAGAACAAAATTTCTTCTACTTGTAATAAATATAAAAATTGTATTGCGCCTTTATATTATAAACATTTTTTCATGAATTTAACAATGAAAACTGATCGTTATCATAATTGCAATTTGGTAATATCGAACTTTCTACTTTCCTCTTTATATTTCATCCAAATATGAAAATCACCCTTTCCCGAAATTTCATCTATTTCACCTACTTTCTGAAGAAATGTACACATTGCGCAATATCAATTCCTTGCACGAGAAGCTATTTCTTGACACACCTTATGCCAATCCTGAGAAATATCATTGTGAATCCCAAACTAACAACTCCTTCTTGAAAAATTTATGATTAGTAAATTCTCTGTTTGAATTTAAACAACAATATACATTTTTATTTCTATTTTTATTAATCGTATTTAAAAGTTAAATTAATTATCAAATTTAAAATAAGGTTATTGGAAGAAAGGGAAATATCTTAACAATATCTGTTACATGGCCACAATTAGAATCAAAGTAATAATCTTATTTAAATTTAAACGGAATTGTTACAGATCTCAGATAGCTTTACAAAGAACTGTATATACTGAGAAAAATAATTGTCAAGCGGACACCCCAAGAAAGATAGATATCAATCCTATAACTAAACTATACAATATTTTACTCTATTTCTTAAAACCTAACAAAGTTTATCGAAAAAAATTTGAAAAAAAATCAAATTCTTATACACTATTTCGCATAGAGAAGTGTTTTTATAGTACTGCTCAATTTGAACTAAATTTTAGTTACAAAAAACAACAAAATTGTTAATATAACCAAAATCAAATAACATTCGTTAAATGTCTTCCAATCTTACTGACTCCTTATTTCAGTTCACAAATTTGAGAAAATTTGAATCAATTGACAAAAGTTACATATAAAACTCCTAAACTGGAAAAAAAAGAATAACAAGCTCTACAAACAAAAGATATATTTTTAATTCCATGACATCAATCGTTGTTTATTGAATCCATCCAACGTGTGCACACTACCCTTCAGATTTCTTTCGAAAAACCCACCACCTTCGGCAAATGTTGACTCCACGCATATGAACTTGACTTCCTGAAGTTTCTTCGGCAAGGCCTGCAAAGTGTACCGAAGAAAACTTTTGAAAATCGTCACGTGAGGCAACTAAAGCGAGAGGATCGGACCTTGAGAGTGAGAGGGAGTAAGGTTCTGGCCGCGGAGCGGAATCCCCCCGATGGCGTGCAAGGCATCCTCGGCCGGAAGTCGCGTGTCGACGGCGCAGACCGGCCGCCCCCTCGCCGCCTTTTCTTTCATCCACCAATGATCCCGGCCATGTATTGGTGCACACGCACGCCGATACCAACGATATGCATATCGCGCTTGTGTTGGTGCGACGTTACCCTTAGCGAAGCTCGGCCGCGGCACTTCGATTGGTCGATCCACCCACGACTAAGGCCTAAAGCGACCCTTACCGCGCGATTCCTTGGACTCGCGCGGAAAATCGCGAGACGAACGCACGGCGGCCCTTTGGTACCGTAGCGCGACCCCAGTTTTGCTACCATTTTTTACCAAACCATCGAATTGATTGTGTCAGTTCCCAAACCAGTGCTCCTCTACGGTAAGATCCTGCGATTCGGTCCGACGATTTTGACAATTCAAGGCATTTGGTTAAATGAACGTAAATTTTCCAGCTTCGATCAACCAGATTGGAAACAATAATCAGTTCAAAAATCGGAAATTTAGTCGTAAACCAAGATTGTATTGAATCGTTTGGAAAGTTTGATGGCAATATAAATTCTGATGAACCCAACATTACCTCGCACTGCGAACGAAATTCAGTTTGGATGGTCCGTTGTTTGGTGAATTGTCAAGCTATTAGGATACCCTGATGTTGGTGAAGTTACGTTATTTTAATAACGATTAGTGATAAGTAAGAATTTCTCGAATTATCATTAGGAGTGATGTTTCTTTCTGCATGAACTTGTTAAGACATCTACAACAATCATCTGATTTAAATAGCTTGTCAACGTCCTCAAGGATATTCAAGCTTTCATCAAAGTATGACGGATAATGTCTGACTTTGGCTGCGAATGAAATTAATAGTAAATGAGTGCAATTTTGATCCCGTTTAATTTGTGGTGAAAACGTATGAAGGTCAAATTGAAGAGAAGCTTCTGATGGAAGAGGAGTCATGGTCGGAATTGCTCATGACGTAACATGAGCAACAACAAAAGAACCTCGGGTGGAAAAGACGACAAAAAAAATGCGGCCGCTAAAGAAGATAGTCCACTGGGTGCGAAGGACGATGGGGGCTCAGCTTCCACCGGAAGTAATGGAACTGCTGCCGGGGATCAAACGCAACCCGGAAGTAAGCCGGGATCCGCCGGGGCGACAATCCGGGAGGCAGGCCAAAGGCTCCTGGCTCTTGCGGCCAAGGGGGAATGGCCACCTGTGGACCAGGTGCTCAAGACTATGGAAAAAGCGGTACAAAATGCCGGCGAGGAGGTCCTACCACCACCGTTGGCGGGCCTTATGGACCCGGTAAGAATCGACAATTTTTCTCTTGCAAAAAGTCAGTTAATTTATATAACAAAGTTGAATTTTACCTTCCCCCAAGACTAACTGGTCGTCCCTGTTATTTTAGATAGTTATTTATCTCATTAATTTTGTATTTTCTAAATTCGTCCAAAGGATGTTGAGTATAAAATTTATAAAACCAATGCTTTTTTAACTTATTTTATAGTTATTTGTAATTTTAAAACTCAGTTATCCTGTATATTTTAAAATCATTTGTTTGACAAATCCTGCAATGTTTTCTTATACGGCTAAATTATGTGTTATCAGTAGCTTCTATTAAAATTTTTCAAAAGTCTAGCTAACAATGTGGTAACGTCATTATGTAAATAATATGTAATATTATATTATTTATTGCAATAACTTCTATAATTTGGTCATTAAATTATACCATTATCAGCTACTATATGTTAAAGCTAAAAAGATCAAACTTACGAAAATCTAAATGTTATTCTTGTCATTCGTGGTCAGCAGTAAACACTTCACTTTTACAAAGGAGTCTTTTCGGTGTACGCCCTTGAATTCTATAAATATAATAGAGAAATGATGAGGCCTGACTAAAAATCTGCAACAAAGAAATACATTTTTTAATCAATATCCAGTAATTCAGTATTGCTTTAAACATTTTAACTCTATAAAATAGTGTTACAATCAGTTTAAAATTTAATATGAATATTTTTTCAAATGTAACTCAAAAGTACACTGAGAGAAAAAAATATTAATTTTTAATAAAAAGTTTACTAGTTTGGCATTATACTTGCAGAATATCATTATATGGCAAAAAAATTATGAAAATTTATTAAATCAGTTTATTAAAAATTGTAATTCCATATATTTTTCTACAATTTGACATTCTGTTTTATGAACGGCATAGGTTAGAGACACTGAATAGTGATACCTAATGGACAAAACATATAATAAACAGTTTGTCAAAAATTAGAATTCAGTTTGAATTGTGATTAAAACTGTATAACTTTCTTTTTCTCATTTCATTACATAAATAATTAAATTATTATCTATACTCCATTTATTACAAGTCATTAAAGATGATTAAAGGTTAATTAGGACTGTCTGAAAGATTTTTTAATCAGTATAAGATTACTAATCTTATCCATGAATTAATATTCGTCTCCAGTAATCAATACAAGTTACTTAAATTCATTTAAAAAATAAAAAAAAAACAGCAAGCATCTAAGATAAGAAAAACATTATTTTATGTTTCATACATCCTCTATCGATGTACGATATAGAGGAACAGATTTTAAAATATAATAGTTACAAATGAATACCTGCGATAAATTATATCAAAGAGTATTAATTCATATAAATGTTAAAGCAACGTTACTTTTTAGTGTGATCTTGCATCAAAAAAGCTACGAAAGCATTATAAGGTAACTATATTGTAGCCGTTTCCTAGAAACTAGGAATGAAAACTAGAGAGCATTTTCTAGTGAAAGCACTAGCTTAATAAACTAGTTTAACTAAAATTAGTAAAATTTTCTCGTTTCTACTAATAATAATAAAATAATTCTATTTTATATTTATACAGTCCTTCCTACAACTTAAGAAATATATAGATAAAAATACCTATACTGTTAATACCTATTATTATTATTGTATAATAATAATAATATACCCAGTTATTATTTGTACAAATTTGAATAACTTAAATTGCATTTGTAGTAAGGTTTAATCCTTACCACAATGTTTACATTATATGCATAAAAATTTATTATATTCAGAAACCATTTAAAACTTAATTTCTGAGTAAGGTGAGATTATGCACGCACGCCGTGTAACATTATGAGACTATTACAATTCACAAACTTTTTATGCTATTATTTTACAACTTCATTCACACACATCTATACTCTAATTATAATCTAGTAAATGCGCTTTAATCTTTAAAAATTTTAAATTCAATTTTAAATGCTACACCGCGGAACATAACTTTTCATTAATCTTCTAATGAACATATTGCTGATTAATGCTTACAGTAATAAATATTTCTTGAATTCCAGACGACTGGCATGACACCGCTTATGTATGCTGTAAAAGACAACCGGACGGCTTTTTTAGACCGGATGATAGAGCTAGGTGCAGATTTAGGAGCTAGAAATAATGTAAGTAATTAAGAATTACTGTATTAGTATCTTAAAGCGCAGACGTTTATGCAATAAAGGAAAAATAACCGTGCCAGCACGATAAAAATTTATTCAGAATATTTTCTGAATACTAAAATTACATACTCTTAAAAATGACCACATGATGGGAAATTCAACAAAAAAATGAGAAAAAAAAATTCACAGGCGAACCTATAAATTTCCCTATTCATATAAATTTATAATTACTCAATACTACTATAATTAAAATCAAAAACGTCCTATAAAAAGGAGGTTTATTGTCATGAATATTTATCGATAATAAATGTTGCAATTTCAAGTAGGAATCGTCAACTGAAATGCTTATGAATGCATTAAGAAAAGACCGTCCACTCATCAGAATATTAAATATTTACTTCAGTTACTTTGCATATGACGCCATAACAACGTTTTTACACTGAGATAAATTTCTTTGCAAAATTACTTTCACAGCAAATACCTCATCGAGGTGATTTATACAACTTTTCATATTATTTAAGGAAAAAAAAAGTATTGATTATTTCATTATACGAGATAAACTAAGCTGACTTTATCTCATACTTATAAGAAAATACACATAAATCAGCTCGAAAAGAAATTGTACCTCGAAAACTGTTGTAATTTTTCTTAAAAGCATTTCTCGTAGTACGTACCATTCAGGTTCGCTGACACCAAGTATTTGCAACTTAAATCGAAAGCACATCTTAATTTCAAAATACATCTGGCAACTAATACTAATTGTTTCGGCGTCAAAGATGGTTGACCGACTATTGGTGCGTTTACCCCACCGTGATTGCATAAACAGTTCAAAAATCGATCGCAGAATGCATGAATATTTCATAATGTGCATAATCTAAGACGAAAATCTCGCACTTTGGAATGCAAAGACGCTAAAATTATTTTTGATGATCTTCGCCTAATTTTAGCCAGCAACAATTATTGACCTCGATGTGTTCGAACTTTTCCTCAGCCGAAATTATCTCATATACTCAACAAGTTCTGTTTATTTAAAGCTGCACGTGGCACCCCTAAAAGGAAATGTTGAAACTTACAGAAATCAGGAGTATTGATCAACAAAATGTTTCTGCACTATTCCGACTAAATATTATTTAATAAATTACACGATAATGCATGTACAACGAAACAACGAATACTGCAAATAACGCAGCAATGTGCATAGTTAATGATCTACCAGTAATTCGTGTTAAGTCGAGTTGAAATGGTAAGATTGCGTGAAGGAGGGCCAAGGCCAAGGGGCCTACCAGATATACGTGAGTATCGAATATGACTGAGAAGGTAACTCAGCAAATAGGCCGCTCATTTAAGAGAATTATTAACATTTTCTCACACTGTTGATAAGCTTCATTTGAATGTCCCTCGGATGAAAAAAAAATATCGCACATAAAAGTATGGAGGACTATGAAAAGTTTTGTAAAAGAGAAAAAATGCGACCAAAAATGAAGATATTCTAAGAAAGGATACTTAATAAGTTTAGTTATTATCTTCCATTACCAAAAAATTTGATAATTAAACACAGACATCAAATCATACAATTTTACTTTAACACGTAATCCACATTGCCAAGGTCGATTAAGCAGAAATTAAAATATAGAATAATAACTATGAACATATCGCCTATGGATATTAATTCCTCAAGATACTAGTCTAAGAATATCATAAAATATTCGTCAATTGTTTGGAATAAATTTAATATTTCAGATAAACGAAACAATTAAATTTGTAAAATAAAAACTCGTGCAAAATATGAATAAATTTCCATATGGAAAATAAATACAATTAATTTGCTTATAAATTAACTCAGTGCACGTTTACTGATTACTGACTGTATAATATTCAGTACATTATAAAATACTTAGTTTTATCTCAACTCTGAAACCTTCAAGAATTTGTCTAAATTCATTTGTTTACCCTCCTTCTACCAACTAAATCAACTGAATTTTATTTCATCCTTGTATTTTATTCCGTACAATCGCGTTATTAAAAACTTTCACTCTTAATAACTGGCAATATAGTAGGGTACTTATCTAATCAGGGAAGTAAAGGAAAAAATTAAATTTCCTAAGTGCGTGCCTTGGCTCGGTGGTATCGACCAGAGCACCGCTCCCCCGTGGCCCTGATATGATTTTGAAGTCGCATGCTAATGAACTGCGATTTGAACAGCCTTAACATTAGCGGATTCTCCCCTGGAATTTATCCTAGGTGCGGTTACATTCCATCGGCGTTAAGCCACTGCCCTAAAATGGATCAAATCGTCATATTTGCCGTAATTCGTCTTGATTAAATTCTCATTTATTTCGAGTTAATCCGATCGTGCCTTAATTTCGTAACTTTCTGATCTTTTGCAGGATAACTATAATGCTTTTCATATTGCCGCTATGTATTCTCGAGAAGATGTTGTCAAGCTGTTACTTTCGAAAAAAGGGGTTGATCCCTATGCCACCGGAGGGGTATGTTCTAACCTGAAACAAAAACATTAATATTTATTAATAAACAATACTTTTTATTACTTTTGAAATAGAACTTCTTGCATATGGGTAAACCTACTAGTAAGCACCTTTATACGCGAAAAGTTACCAAAACTTTCAAACATTACACTTTATAAATGACTATCGACTAGAAAATATAATAATACCTTGTGAAGAAACACTCGTATATGTATATTATGTGCATTTATTACTTATTACACGTGTCAAAGACCCTTGTACATACAACTTATAAGTACAAAGCTCCTTGCCACGAAATGAAGCCCGAAGAAGTTCTACTTCGCTTGTGTAATCCGCACAGTACATGCAATTTTTTTTATTTTCTAATCACAATGATTCAGTTATCTAAATTTAATATGTAATATCTATAATTATATATTAATAGCCGAGACAACAGACCGCAGTGCATTTGGTCGCATCAAGACAGACCGGAACAGCGACTTCAATTTTACGAGCCATCCTAGCGGCAGCTGGTAAAGACATCAGAATGAAAACTGATGGGGTTTGTTACGTATTATTTCTACTCGCATAGAGAAAATTGGAAAACCATTCGTACCATTCTTTCGCATAAAAGAATTCTTAGAAAGAAATTGTAGTACAAAGTATAAACTTAAATTACCTCTAAGCGCGCGATATTATTGAATTGCATATTGAATATGTTCAGTATTAATACAATATTAAAAAGCTGGATATTGAGAATATTAAAATAAGTTCCAAAAGTCTCTTTAGGGTTCTTATTTTATTTCAAATTATATTTAAAATATTTACTCCGGCCAATTGCATATTCCCAAAGGTGTCATTTTTTAAACAAAATTTTGTATAGTACTAAACCAATTTATGTTTCCTATTTTTAAGCCAGTAGGCCGCAATGTTATCAAACGAAATTTCATATTTTGGTCGAACGTCTAGTTTGAAATTCATTCACGTGTCTCTGAATTATAAATCAATTCCTTTGACCTGAAACAATGCGCTTAACCCCAAAATTATGCCACTTTCTGTGTTATGTTCACCCCAATACAGACTTATATTCAATCTCCTACAATCTGCCTCGTGTCACAAATATCCGAGGATGTCAAAGCTTTTCATTCGTACGTACATCGATAACCTCGACAATTTTTTTTATTATTAGTCGCAAAATTGAACATTTTATCCTTGCTATGAAGCAACACAAATCCGAGCAATTTCATCCGATGATTTATAAGATTTTTAAGTAGAAAAAAATTAATTTAATTTAATAACGCATTACTTCAATTCGAAACTTTTTTCAAATTATGCGATACAATTAAGAATTGTTCGCGGAGAATAGCGTCTTATTTATATATTAAATATTATACATTCAAAGTAATATGCTTTGATTGGATTTGATGGAAGTTTAAATTTGATTTGATGATGGATAAGCGTAGATGTTCGTAGTTTACGTGTGATCAAAGTCCTCGGTCGAGAAACATGGCCACGTTGAAAAAGTTGAAACTAGAAGACGGAGATTGTTGCCGCGATTTCTCGCCAGCGGTGGCTTCGTTTGTGAATGCGGTTAGAAGCTATACCGGTGTTGCGTGACAAGGGTTGCCGGGTATCGCTGCCTGGCACCACGTTTGCCATAATTCGTCCCCTACGCTATGTCGTTTTCCTATTTCTACTACACATTCAACTCTCCGCCTGTCCTCATAGCTTTTCCTCTTCCTTCGCGCTGAACTTCCGCAGCACGTTAGACCAAATTTATGATCTTTCCGTTCAATTTATTGATTATGGAATTCCCACATAGCATCACTACGCATGGTACAGACTGGTTTACGATTTTCTTCAGTCCTAACATGTTAAATTAGTAATAAGTATCGGCTATAATTCATTAATGATATGATGTTCAAAGATATTTAGACTTGATCAAGACATTAAATGTACCTCGTAATGCACCACTTGAACAAAATGTGAAATTGCAATTCATACATATTTATCATTACGAAGAAAAGTATACTTATAAATATTAATTATAAACCATAAATTCATCTTATTTTATAGTATTTAGTATTTAGTTAATTATAAAATGATCATAAGTATAACTAAAAAGATCTATATCTTTTGAAATAAAAATTTAATTAGATATTAAACTTTTGAATAGTTTAAATAATCAAACTTAATATCAAAAAAATAACTGTCATTCAATATTCAATTGCATATTTTTATAATTGATCCAATTATAATTCCTTCTTTCGCATGTAAATTTTTCGATTACTCAATTATTCATCGGTCTAAAATGATTCTGCAATGTTTTTAGAGAGGGAAAATTCCTCTCCTTCTAGCAGTAGAAGCAGGTAATCAGTCAATGAGTCGAGAACTTCTATCCCAACAAGCTTCGGAACAGTTAAAGGCCATTACCCCAAGCGGTGATTCCGCACTCCACTTGGCTGCACGCCGTAGGGACGTAGACATGGTTCGAATTCTCGTAGACTACGGTGCCCAAGTGGACATGCAAAACGTAAGCCTATCAAAATACTTCATTACATTTATTTACATTATAATAATCAAATCCTCCAAAAAAAACAAGCATTCCAGCACCAATGTTAATGCTTAACAATTTAAAACCCCACCACGTAAGTTGTTAAAAACAATCAACTGCGCGTACCAGTTGCGGAATGTGACGCACACCAGAGCGACCCAAAGTACCACTTTGCGAACTCGGTCAATAAATGTAAATAATACGTTAAGACTAATGAAGTGGCCCAAAATGCATTCAAATGCGAGTACCGCGATAAATAATAACTATAATGCAAAAGGTCAGCATTAATTTCGTACCAAGCGATAATGCCTTACGATTGTCGTACGAGCGCGGAATGAGCGCACGTAATTGCCGTGGTTACGGGGCACCAGCGCGATGAATGCGTAATTTATGAGCTTAAAACGCGGCAATGCGTCAAGCATTCGTTGCGCTTAAAAGTGAAATAGCTTTTCAGTCGATGGCCAAGTGTAACACCACGAGCAACACTTTCATCCACTCAGGTCGTTATCTTGATCGGAAGTCACCGTTGAAGAAGTGCGTTGCATTCCGATAACTCATCCTGGCCACGTGCACGAGATCCCGTTAAATATACCAAACGACTCTGAAATCAGCGGGACATAAAACTAGACTAGGCGGGGGAACATCAGAGAAATTGTTTTCAGGGGGAGGGTCAAACTGCCCTGCACATTGCCAGCGCCGAGGGTGACGAAACCCTGGTGAAATATTTTTATGGGGTCCGCGCCTCGGCATCGGTCACGGACAACCAAGACCGCACGCCCATGCATTTGGCCGCCGAAAATGGCCATGCCTCCGTGATCGAACTTTTAGCGGACAAATTTAAAGCCAGCATCTTCGAGCGTACCAAAGACGGCTCCACGCTAATGCACATCGCGTCGTTGAATGGCCATTCGGAGTGCGCGACTATGCTCTTCAAGAAAGGCGTATACCTGCATATGCCTAACAAACGGGGCGCCAGGTCCATCCACACGGCCGCGAGATACGGCCATGTTGGTATCATCAGCACCCTGTTGCAGCGGGGCGAGAAGGTTAGATGATTATTATTGTTATGAACGAATTATACTGTTTTTAATAACTTCATCAATCATTTTGAACTTGGAGAAACTGCGTAGATGTGTATGTTTGAAATTTGAAGATATTTATAGAATTGAGAAAATAGTTCCCTATAGGAAATTGCCAGAGTGGATCTACGATCCATTTCTATTCTGGTCCAGTACTGTTAGGTGTTAGATGGTTACTAGCAGGGTACAGATACACAACTGATCGTTGTATGGTACTGGTCCAGTTAGTTATTATTAATTATTTATTATTAATTAAGTATTCGGGATCATTAACGCAGTTTCTTTAAGAACACTCATTAAAAACTATCTTCCTTTAATACGTATTTTATCATACATTTGTATATAGTCATAGTATTGTTGTTGCAATATAGACAAAAGCCATATTTTCTGGTGATACGTCGAAAACAGTGAGCAAACATTCATAGAAAAGAATATCTAGTTTGCATGTGTCCCGAATCGCATGTACTCGAGTAGAAATTTGGTCAGGCGAGCATTGAAGGCCTGTTGGAATGTAAATATTACTGACCTGGATAACAAAAGCCCGAAAAAATGCTTCTTTTTACGAGCTACGAGAAGGCTTCGTTTTATTTTTATCAATATCAATGTTATGCATTTCTGGCGGCCAAATTTAAATTTAATACGCGGCAAAAGGGTATCGCTTATATTTACTTGCCTTTCGATTGATTTATATTTCGTAATCGAGATATCGACGGTTTTGATTGTGTAACGTTCATCTGCTTAAGTTGGAGCTACTGTTCTCCGCTTTACAAAGCCATATCGATTGCAGGGTCATGCATCTCGGCAAGTGGGTGTACCGAATACCTTAACTGAAAGGTATAAAACAGAACTATCTAAGCTGTTCGTTATTCCCCGCTTGTTTGCAGCGCTTGAAATATGGTATACTAAAATAAGAAACCAGGATAACTGACGAACTGGTGATCGCTTTGTCTGATCCAGCTTTTATTGTTTCTACTCGGGAAACGCTAAAGTTATTCGTCATTGAAAATGAAATGATAATTGTACGATGAATAATAGGTCGACGCAACGACGAACGATAATTACACCGCTCTCCACATAGCTGTCGAAAGCGCAAAGCCTGCCGTTGTCGAGACTCTTCTGGGTTACGGTGCAGAGGTGCACGTCAGGGGTGGGAAGCTTCGAGAGACGCCACTTCACATAGCTGCCAGGGTCCTGGATGGCGACAGGTGCGCGCTGATGTTACTTAAATCCGGTGCTGGCCCAAACCTCATTACCGACGATGGGCAAACTCCTGTTCACGTTGCAGCTAGCCATGGAAATCTGGCAACTCTACTTCTGTTATTAGAAGATGGCGGAGATCCGATGTTCAAATCCAAGGTAACTAAATTTCCAGCAGGAATTTATCTTTAAATAATAATGATGATACATTTTTCCATTATCATTGTCTTTTTTAAGAATGGTGAAACGCCCCTCCACTTGGCATGCCGTGGTTGCAGAAAAGATGTAGTCAGTCATTTGATAAAGTTCGTCAAAGACAAAAAGGGTCCAGAAGTAGCCACAGCCTACGTCAACAGTCTGACGAACGAGGGAGCTAGCGCTTTGCATTATGCTGCTCAAATAGAACCGTCCGAAGTAAGTGTACCTGGAGACGATAGGGCAGTGGTTCGATCGTTACTGGAAGGTGGTGCTGATGTCTCGATGCAGACAAGGCAAGCTCAAGAATCCGCCTTCCATCACTGCGCCTTAGCCGGAAACAATGAAGTTCTTTCGGAAATGATCAGCCATATGAGTGCAACGGAAGTGCAAAAAGCATTAAACAGGCAGAGTGCCGTTGGATGGACGCCTTTATTAATAGCGGCTCACAGGGGACACATGGAATTGGTAACCAATTTGTTGGCCAACCATGCCAGGGTGGACGTTTTCGATTTGGAAGGCAGATCAGCTCTCCATTTGGCAGCGGAACACGGGTACCTTGAGGTTTGCGACGCTTTGCTAGCCAACAAGGCTTTCATTAATTCCAAATCCAGAGTTGGAAGGACTGCGCTTCATTTGGCAGCCATGAACGGTTACAGCGAACTAGTGCGCTTTTTAATCCAAGAGCATAACGCTGTAATCGATGTTTTAACCCTTCGAAAACAAACGCCCCTTCATTTGGCGGCGGGCGCTGGCCAGCTGGAAGTCTGCAAACTTTTGTTAGAACTAGGAGCCAGCATCGACGCGACGGATGATCAAGGTCAGAAGCCTATCCACGCTGCTGCCATGAACAATTACGCCGAGGTGGCCCAACTCTTTCTTCAAAAGCATCCTAGTTTGGTGATGGCCTGCACGAAGGATGGGAATACCTGTGCGCATATTGCTGCTATGCAGGGCAGCGTTCGAGTCATAGAAGAGCTAATGAAATTCGATCGTCAAGGTGTCATTTCTGCCAGGAACAAATTGACGGAAGCAACGCCCTTACAATTAGCTGCGGAAGGTGGCCACGCTGAAGTTGTCCGAGCTTTGGTTAGAGCTGGTGCTTCCTGTGCGGACGAGAACAGAGCGGGATTCACCGCAGTTCACTTGGCAGCCAGAAATGGCCACGGACAGGTTTTAGAAGTGATGAGATCGTCGCAATCCTTGAGGATATCCAGCAAAAAGTTAGGAGTCACCGCTCTACACGTTGCTGCGTACTTTGGACAAGCGGGTAAATAAAACGGTTAACCAATTTTAATCGAACAAGCAATTGTATATCCATTGATTGATTTGACATTTGTGATATTAATTATTTGAAAAACCTATTTAAATTTATGTTGAAATTTGAATCAAACTTTACTTTGCATTGCGCAGTTAGCCTCGTCTGATCAATAAAATTCAATGACATATCAGATTAATCTGTTACCTTGCAAGTTCAAAAATTTACTTCATGAAATAAATAACGCTTACATATATATATAAATAATAACATTGAATGTAGAAAATCGCACATAAATAATTCTGAGTTGTAACGTATACACCAAACGCCTACGACACTGCGATGAACTTTATTGGCCACTTTTTACAACGTCACTTTTCATCGTCTTTCTTCCATGACTGTATTTCATTTAAAGGAATTAACCAAATTCTTTTTTTATTTTGTGCGATTGTCGCGGATGATGTTCTTGCAACACAACATTCAGATTTCGCAAAAGCGATAAAGGAAAATGAATTAACAAAGGCATAATGTTGATAGGAATTCGTAAATGAAATACTACACTTGTTCTTGTTACCTCGTTAAGACGTGCTACATAAAGTTTTAGTTTTCAGCGACGGCATGTCAAAACACATTGAATATTTGCGTGACCGTGTAAATTACATTAAAGTAAGCGGTATTCCTGCGTCATTTTACCCTTGATTTCTTATGTGTCGTACGCAACACGCCACTCCGTGAATTTGAAACCCTTGTTTAATTATAATATTATGAACAATATTAATGCTTGACATTGATAGACTTTCCAACGCTATCCTCCTATTTTCATGATATACAAACCAGTGTATATCGACTTGATTTAATTAGCAATAACATATGTCATTGTGCACATTCAATTCTTCTTGCAATTCAAAGTAATTGATCAATATTAAAATAATAGCGATACTTTCTGTGTACAAAAACGATAATCAACGACGCTAGATTCATTTTACGATTAGGAGACCTTGCCTCAAGGTCTTGTATAATTTGCACGTTAATTTACAAAGTTTCACCGTGTGCCCATTCAACTGCTAAAGTCTTGAGTTAAGAAATCTTAATAAAACAAATAGGTGAGAGCTTTCACTTTTAATGTATTCCAATCAATGCGAAACACAGAAGTCGAAACTTTTCGATCAACCTGCATTTCAATCAACTGTACAGACGAACATTACATTTCGTGGTGTTAATGGATTATTTATTTTTCGTAGTTTTAATCGATTAACTTCGTTCTCAATTACAGTTGGACGTGATATTTCAAAAACCTTTTTGAATACTACATTTCTGTACTAATACTGTCTATTAACAGACTTCGATGGTAGTTTCGAACAAGTTCTGTTTCGTTACACCAACATGAATTGGAAGCAAGTTAGTTAACTGCGATCGATTTCTATTTCAGACACCGTCAGAGAGTTACTGACCCATGTTCCTGGTACTGTTAAATCTGATCCACCCACTGGCGAATCGTTGGTTAGCGAACTGGGGTCCGAATCAGGAATGACTCCTCTTCATCTGGCTGCTTATTCCGGAAATGAAAATGTCGTTCGATTATTGCTCAATTCTGCCGGGGTTCAGGTAAATTTTTTAAACAGATATACTTTTTTGTTTCAAAAGCATGCATACTCCTAATCTGTCATATGGAAAACGAGTTCCCTAAATATTACAACATTTAGACGCAGTGACCATCAAGTACAATGTATATGTTAATGAAATCCCAGCTGTATAAAACATAAATTAACTTGTAGGTTGAAGCGGCTACAACTGAGAATGGATTCAACCCGCTGCACTTGGCATGCTTTGGAGGTCACATCACGGTCGTTGGTCTCCTCCTAAGTAGATCCGCTGAACTTTTACACAGTGCTGACCGATACGGGAAAACTGGTTTGCACATCGCAGCTACCCATGGCCACTACCAAATGGTCGAAGTTCTTCTGGGGCAAGGTGCCGAGATAAACGCTACTGATAAAAATGGATGGACACCCTTACATTGCGCAGCCAGAGCAGGATACTTGGATGTAGTCAAATTATTAGTTGAAAGTGGGGCATCGCCTAAAAGCGAAACTAATTTAGGCAGTGCGCCTATCTGGTTCGCAGCTTCCGAAGGTCACAACGATGTTTTAAAGTATCTCATGGAAAAGGAACACGATACATATGCACTGATGGAGGATAGAAGGGTAAGATGAAATTTTACAGGTCTAAATAAACACATTGTAAGTCAGTACAATATCATAATTAAATTGTCGCCCGCATCATTGAGCGATAACTAATTCAGCTTCCCATTCACGGTTAAATTGGTTAAATCTAAGATTAATTTGAGTAATTCCAGGCTACGTGTAATAACTTTTGAAAACCCGACAGTGAAACGAACAAATGTTTCATGATCACGCGAGAAATTGTCATGACAATAGACACGTACATAAAACATTAGATAAACCATACGTGATGCCTCGCGTTTTGTTTATCTATCGAAATGTTGGACGGGCACGCCAATACCCGAACACGACAAAATGGCCCACCATTACCAATCGAAATTTAAACACTAAATATAAACCGCGCGATGCGCAGCGATTATTTATAGCATTCAAACTGCGTTTCTATTGATTGCAGTTCGTATACAACATGATGGTCTGCAGCAAAAGCCACAACAACAAGCCAATCGAGGAATTTGTATTGGTTTCTCCGGCGCCCGTTGACACCGCGGCTAAGCTATCGAACATTTATATGAAGCTATCGGAAAAGGAGAAGGAAAGGGCGAAAGATTTAATAGCAGCGGGAAAGCAATGCGAGGCGATGGCCACCGAGCTGCTGGCCTTGGCGGCCGGTGCCGATTCAGCTGGTCGAATTTTGACTTCGATGGATAGGCGAAACGTGGAATTCCTCGATGTATTGATCGAGAACGAACAGAAGGAGGTGATCGCTCACACCGTCGTGCAAAGGTACCTCCAGGAACTGTGGCAGGGCAGCTTGAACTGGAACGCCTTTCGTACCAGTCTGCTCTTCATTGCCTTCCTAATTTGTCCCCCAGTCTGGGTGGTCTTTGCGCTACCGCTGGGCCACAAATATAACCACGTTCCCATCATCAAGTTCATGTCGTACCTAACTTCCCACATCTATCTCATGGTCTTCCTACTTCTAGTGGGAATCACGCCGATTTACCCCGTAGTTAGAGCTAGTCTCCTTCCCTACTGGTACGAATGGTGCCTGCTGGTCATGTTGTCCGGACTGTTACTCTTTGAGCTCACCAACCCAAGCGACAAGAGCGGTCTCGGTTGGATCAAATTGGCGGTCCTGCTGTTTGGGGTGTTCGGCGTTGCGTTTCACCTGATGGGCTTCGTCCTGGTCCAGCGACCTTACTGGCCCACCTTGCTCTACCTGCGTAACCAGCTATTCGCACTCAGCTTCCTGTTGGCTTGTGTACAAATCCTTGACTTCCTGTCATTCCATCATCTCTTCGGACCCTGGGCCATTATCATCGGTAACCTTATGAAAGACTTAGCCAGATTCCTCGCGGTCTTGGCGATCTTCGTGTTTGGATTTTCAATGCACTTCGTAGCCTTGAATCAAGCGTTCAAGAACCAAACGCCATTGGAAGCGAGAACCGAAGACAGGAAAAGGAAGAACGCCTTTTCAGACGGTAAGTTCATGGGTTTTGGGGGCATTCATATAACATTGACATATTAGAATAATTATGATGGTGCTTCGACTCTTGTATGTACCAATAGGTACGTATCAAGAGATTTGCTTTCCAATTGTTAGAGTTGGAGCAAAAAATCCTCCGTTATTAGGGATATTTGTATGATTCCAATGGTTGACACTTTCGTTTATTTATTGTTAAATTTAAATATTTTGGAGGGATTTTTGCTGTGTCAAAGGTAGACATACGTTAAACTCAAGATACTACTTTAATTTAATTGTCGTGTTGTTTTTTTATCAAGTCAGGGTCAGATTATCTTGGTTTTACGATAAGATTTATATAAATTCACTTTTCATAATTATAAAAAAATACTTTAGAACATTATATCGGATAAAATTATTTGTAACAAATAATCTGGCCTTGTAAAAATACTATTTAGTTTAGTAAATGTAGTACATTAGAAACTTATAACACTCTTAAAAATAAAATTGAGTCTAAACTGTAAATTAAATATTATTTATCATTTTCTACATCTTTTATTCAATTGCTTTCAACTTCTATGAAGTATTGATGAAAAATAAGGAACAGAAGACAAGAAATAAAAAATTGATAAATAATTTAAAAATTATATTAATCATAATTAATTGTAATATTAGAATAATTATTGATACAAAAATTAAAACCAATAAAAAGCCTTAATTATCTCTAATCAAATTTATATTTAAATCAATATTCTTAAAAGTTTTCAAAGTATTTCACATTTTAATATACGCGAACAATTTAACGCGATAAAGATTCAAATTTATTATAATTTTGTTAAGATAAATGGAATTATTTAGGATTTGTTATAAGCAGAAGATTAATCTAAATAAATATAATTTTTGCAATAACAGAAACAGTTATCTAAGTTAACAATGTTGCATATTAAAGCCAAAGTCATTTAAGTAAATTTTTGATAAATGAATATGTAAATTATAACGAACATGCAATAAAACATTTCTTTCTGTACATATTTGAGATTAGATATGTTCTCTTTAAATTTTAATGATTGAACATTTGTAAAATCGAAATTCTTCCAAATTTTATAAAATATTAAAAACAAAAATTTTAATGCTTTTAATAAATAAAATTCTATTAATCCTAATTCATTAATTTTTAAAAGTACACTCGACTTCCACACATTTGCTTCTTTTTCTTCCATATATTTATTTAAGTCTGACCAATAAGAGAAAAACAACAAATTTGAATAAGATTTCAAATAGCTGGGAAAGCAAATGTGTGGAAGTTTGTATCTTCTTCCGTTTGTAATTTATGACTCAAATAATCTTTTTTAAGAGTGAAAGAATTTTTTGTCAATCAATGGTAGACAAGCTTAACAATAATATATATTTTACTTATACATATAGATGTGAAGTAAACTGTGATGGAAACATCGAATGAATGATTAATTATCATGATAGTAAATTATATTATTTCCTGAACTTGATCCCATAGAAAAAAAACTTTTTAGCTTAACCATCCGGTAAGTATTTCAAATATAACATATCAAAGGGATCAAAATACAAGGTCAATACAAATTGTATGGATATAAATACTCTCTTCATATCATTCTGACACTTGTAAATAGAATTACAGTCAAAACTCAATTCTTCCAATCAAATTATCAAAATACTGTATAGGAATTGATCATTAACAGCTGTATAAAACAATACAAATTCAATGACAGTCATTTGTAAATATTTTGACTCTGATCACAATATCAGATCATAAAACTATGCAAAATTAATTATTCATTTACAATGATTCTATTACTTCGTAGACACGAACACCAATCTAGCAACCTTTGATTCAAAAGTGCCATATTTTAAGTGTATTAGGACAAACGACCGACAGGTAGCTAATTATTTATCGTAGTACGCTTTTGAAAACTGATATATATGTGCTGTCCTTAACGAATGAATCAACAAAAACAAAATGAAACAAAAATAAAATAAGAAACAAATCGATCCCGAATTGGATGGATCGCACTGTACACGAAATTTCAATACTCAAATGTACGAACATAAAAACGAACATACACAAAAAAAAAAAACGTTCACTCAAATACACTCGACCACCAATCAGTGTTTAACCCGCATAACAAATTGCAATTGGTTAAAATGTTAGATGCGTCAGGCAATTATACGGAGTGGGTGGGGACGACGCCGGCGCCGACGATTCACCGTCGCTACGGCCGCTACAAGAAAAAAAATGAATGTTGTGACGATAGCGCCCGTGATTGTAAGTCCCAAACCGTCTGACGAAGTTGAATAGTGTTATGGTTCTCCATTGTTTTTGTTCTCTCTTTTGTTGTTTTTTTGTTTTGAATGCAGGAGATGCTCGGCCCGTCAATGTCGTCCTGTTTGCAACTTGCATTTTGGCCACTGTTCGCATCTTACTGTTGCCTGAGCCCGGGTTTTTTTCCCCCGCCCCACGAAAGCGAAACTTTTTGCCGCCCAATTTTTGCGACGGCCATTTTGGTGGCTATTTTTGAGCGAGGTCGTGACGCGGCGCGAACGGTTTTTCTCTTTTTCGTAATACTGCCGAAGACACGGGAGCATTTTGGTGTTGCGAATGCATGCACGCATTGGAATGATAACGAGCAACCGTGGGCGACTCTTCGAAGAGGCAAGGTGGTGCATGCCCCGGAAGGTCACACCGTGTTTGGCGTATGTCGCACTGAGTTTGGAAAGCATCATACCCATCAGACCGTTACCGAAGATCTGACGGACAAAGTTCAAAGCCGCACCTTAAGCAAGAACCAGGAATGGGCTTGGGAAAGCGAATGATGATCGTGTCAGTGTTTGCACGGAATCACGAAGGCAAACCCAAAACAATGCTGTGAATGTATCGAGTTTAAACGCAAAACACCAGCAGCAAGTCTAAGTCAGAATGTAGTAAATCAATTAATCCAAGGAATAATAGTGCAATAATAATAACATTAACAGTAATCAAAATAAAAAAAAATAATAGTAACAGTATTAAAGCAATTAAAAAAAAATAATCAAGTTTGATAACAAAAAAAAAATAAAAGAGAATGATCGAAGCCTAATGTTTGGCATGTATTGCAGCAGCGTATTCCGAAAGCCCGAGCATGGCCACTGTCCGTAGCATGAGCATGTTCGTTCTTACACGCGTAGTGAGTCCAATTTAGCAAACCCTAGCAAAACCACCAAAGCTGTCCTCCTCAAGCCAACCCAGAAACAAAGCCAAACTGTTGACTCGCAATTGCAGTAAAGATGAATCCAGTACTTGCCTTCGAGTACCTTTTCTTCGCTGTCTTTGGCCAGACGACCCACAGCGAGCTTAAGGTCGAAACGAACCAGCCGGAGTGGACCTCGGTCCTCTTCAAATTGGCCTTCGGTGTGTACATGCTGGTCTCGGTTGTCGTTCTTATTAATCTACTCATCGCTATGATGAGTGACACTTACCAACGAATTCAGGCTCAGTCCGATATTGAGTGGAAGTACGGGCTCAGTAAACTTATACGTAATATGCACAGGTAAGGTCTAACATGAAACAGATAACTTTGTTCGCTTGGGGTTACGTGTTTGTTTTCTAACATTTATGATACCAAGACCGAAAAACAGTCGAAAATAATCGTTATAAAGTAACGAGAGGCCCCAGGTTTTAGCAATTTTCAGCAGCTTTACACTTACAGCATCAAGGTTTCAAACATAGCGGTCAAAAGGCTCAAATTCCGATAATGTAATTCTTAACGCAGATAATTAACTTCTTCGTAGACTTATAGACAAGTTTAAAGATTACAAAAACCTTGAAAAACTGCTAAACTTGGGATTTTTCGATTCTTTCGTGGTTACATTTCTTTATAGCTTTTCAGCCATATTTCAGTACGATTTCCAATACTTTCCAGCAAATAATGCTCGCTGAAGTCACGCTTGACTGAAGCTACATTACTGGGCATCACTTTCATATTGGAATATACGATTAATTGCATAAGAATTCTGCCAAATATTCCTTTAAACAGAACCATTATGTATGCATCCATTTAATTCATACCCTAAGCATCGTCTGTCCCAAACACCATGAGCGTTAACTATTAGTCCTGGTGCCTTCTGTCCTATTCCCGGGATTACCTGTTGCAGAACGACAACGGCGCCTTCACCGTTGAACCTCTTAACAACCTGGATCGTGTACTTCATAAAGCTGTGCAGACAGCGTTCCGCGCGAAAGAAACGACCATCGCTGGTACACATGATGGGTCTGCAACACGCTGGCCGGATGTCGCCCCGGTCGAAGATGGGTGCAAAGTGGCTGGCCAAAGTGAAGAAGGGCCAAGTGCGGCCCAAAGACAGCGTGAACCTGTCGGTGGTCCACCTGAGTCCGTTGGGCAGCCAGTTGTCTTTTAACAGTGCCACGCGCATCGAAAGCGTGGTCGACTGGGATTCCATCCGCAAGAAGTATCTCGCTCTGACCGGCAACGAACCGGAAAAGGAGAGCGAACAGGAAGAGAAGGATAACAACGACGAGGACGAGGACGAAAACGGGCCGACGGCCTCGAACGCCTCGACCGTGCCCGCGACCGCGTCCACGCCACCTATCTAGATATCGATGCGATATGTTGTTCAATAAAGACGTGTGACTCTGTGGTTCGTTATTTCCCCGATTAAAATTCGCTTTACGTCAGGTCCGTGCAGTTTAAATGGATTAGGTAATTAGATCTGACGGGGAAGCTGCAGCCACCATGGCAGACTTGTCTCTTGATGGCGACTTGTTTATTGTTAGACGATGTGTAAGTAATATCGCGACCGACTTGGTGGGAAAAGTCTGACGGGGAACCGGGAGTTGTTGGTCCCAGGTCCGTTGAGACTTGATTTTGCTTTAAGGCATCTGACGATGAAATTTGGTATTACGTTTCACGAATAGTGATCGATTGAGTGTATAAAAATACCATTACTTAATAATTAGTCACATAAATTGTATTTAATCCTGTCTTTGGAAATATACTCGCAATCTAATTCATTGTTATTTTTTAATTGAAACGTGAAATTTCTTAACGTATAACAAGCTGAAATATCATATGAAGTTATAGAAGTCAAGTATACTACCTGTTAAATTAGAAAACTCGGGTTCCATTCGTTTTGTCGCCTTTTGAAGCATATATATTGACAATCTGATAAGGAACTGTGATACATAGGGCGTCACATCGTTTATAATGATCGAGGAGAGTATTAAATATGCCATAGCTAGAATCCACGTTTTACTGGTAGGTAGCTGAAACATAAAAATATGAACTATATGTAATTATATATAACTAACTTTTATTAGCAAACGGGGTATATACTTAAAGTTTTATAATATTCTCGAAACTTAATCAAAGCACATCTACTATTAACATTCTCAACCAAGCAATTAAATCTGTTGAAAACTGGTACCAAATTTCTTATCAGATTCCATACATACTAGCAAAAGAACCGATCAGCAACTAACCTTTCGCCGGACGAATTTTCAGCCAGATATCGTCGATGGTCCTGTTGTATAATTACACCAAACAAAATCATCCGTGAATTGTGGCGCGCATGCATTATCGCCCTCGAAAGCATCTCTCACTCTACTCATACTGCACCCCCCAATGACCAATACAAAGCCGTCCCCGTTGCGCGAACCTGAAACTTGAAACCTGCATGCGCGCAACCCTGTACAAATGTCCCGTGCGTCGTTACCAATACCATTGAACAGTCTAACATACCAATGACATGGTTATTATAGATAGAGATGAATGTATGATATGAATGGCACTTAGACTTACAGAGATAGCTTAGGTTCCTTTTTTTTTTTTTTTTTTTTTTTTTGGTTAC
>JABFPN010000495.1:0-45249 GCA_022817305.1 Leptoteleia sp. ZL-2020
ACACGGAAAGAAAAATGTAGGAGTAATTCACCTAATTTATACAAAGATTCTGCCCTAATTTATAGTAGCATGGACTTAGAAGTCAATTTGGTTTAATTTTTACCCATTTTAGGGGAAAAAATAATTCTAGTAGTTCCTAAGATAAAATCGTGTTGTAAGCGCTTGAAAATGTTTGTATATTTGATGCGGGTTTAATACCATATCTTACAGAATATGTTTCAATACTATTTGAAACAAATTTAGGGTAATTTTTACATATTGATAAAAGAAACTTTTTAAATTAATCTAAAGCAATTTTTCTCCTTTTTTTTAGGTATAAAAAGAGAATGTTTTTTAAGTGTAATGACGATAAATAAACTTAAAGGATTTTTATATACAACAAATTTAATTGCTACCAAGTATTATTATTATTCATTAATGTGATATAGAAGATATTTTTTCCATTTATATTATAAAAGAACCCTAACGTTCGCAACGCAGATCATACTCGCAACAATACAACAATAATACGCATAATAATGTTTACATACGCAGATGACAGAAGCTATAACTAAAGATACGCAACGCAGTTACATATTAACACTCATTTTGATGTTATATATATACTGCATATACTTTTTTAATACATATTACGAGAAGTAAAAATATTTAAACGACACATAGCGGAAAAAAATTAAACTTAATTGAATATAGCAGGGAAATTCAAATATATTTTAAGAAGTCCACAAAATACATATGCAGTTAAGTACAATTTGTTTTCTTCAATGGTAAGAATAATTAAACTTAGAATTTGAGCACTTTTAGTAAAAGTTGCTAAAAAAATTATAAATATAATAATTTTTCTATTTAAGATATTTATAAATAAATAATTTTAATTTAATTCCGGATATAAAAATGTGTTCGCGAAAGTGAACTTGGATGGTTAATATTTACTTGAGGTGTTGATTGTTTCGCGTTCCACTGTTTTCAGTATATAGTTCACTTCGTGCCACTAGATGCCGTATTTAACACATCAAAGTTGAATTTTTCCCCTAAATTGATTAACAATTTGAACAAAAAGAAATTGCTTTTAATTTAGGGTAATATTTCAGCTTATAACGATTATATTTATGTTTTATAAATGTTAATTACTGTACTTGATGAACTAATTATCTTCTTTTTTAAGATAATTAATATGCTGAGAAAATAATCCCTTAAATTTAATTTAAAAACTACCTTAACGTTATTATTATGTCCATTAGTATTACAACTTTTTAGTGAATACAGTTTAAATGTATGTAAAAACTGACTTCTATGACTGGAGAACTCAAATTTAGAGTAAAAATTTCTCATAAATTTTTCTCCGTGTAGTAACTACTCCCTTCATCTCGTTTCTTAGGGTCAACGTACCGCGATTACCAGTGATCTTTACTGTTTCGCTTTTTACTGGGAAGCCTGCAATCAGATGTGACATTTACCCAAGATATGGCACTCGAAATATGTCGACGCTATTGATCACAGGTTTTTTTCCCTGTTTTTCCTACAACCTTTGTGAGTTTCATTGTGTCTATTGAGTCATTTTAAAATTACAATTTCCTTCTCAATGCACATAGAGCGAAAATAAAACAAAACAATAAATGAAGCCACTGTTATAACAATTGTGCAAAATGTTGAAAAAGATATTGGACTTGCTTATATTTGTATTGTGCATTAAAATGAAATAAATGTTCAGTTTATTTCCGACAATATTTTACATGCTTTTCGCTTAATTGTTTATGATCGTAATTTGCGTTGCAAAAAATTTACACGGTGAAAATAAAGTTGTTACATTAATACAATTTCTATTACAAATCTGCATTGAGAAACAGGCATTTCAATAATTTACTATATTTAAAATTTTATTGTATAAAATTTGAAAATTTTCTTGTAATTTAAGGTTTGAAAATATGAAAAACTATTCTTCTTATTGTACTTAAATATTTAATATCTCCAACTTCTTGGGAAATATTCTCAAACTAACAAACTTCACAATGCAATTGTCAATTACATTAAAAAAAATCTTGTATGTGTTATAAAATCTGAGATAAAATCTGTAACTAATTAGAAATCATGTTTTCTCCATTGAACATACCGACTGGTTCATGCTTTAAGTAAAAAATATAAATTTTAGTTAGTAACACCGAATTTTACGCTCCAAAATAGCAGTTTTAAAATCTGAAACACTACACCGTGTGGTGTAAATTACCACCAATCATGTATCAAATTAAATATGACCTTCAATCTTCACCGAAACGTATACCTTACGACATAAAGGTTCATCCTTTATTATACTCCCAAACTTAATTTTTTAGAATACATGCAGAGGAAAGATCTAATAAAAATTATTATAAAAAATTAATCTTAACAAAATTAAACAATTACTATCTTAAATTAGCAGAACGTATAAGAACGTTGACAACTATTGTCTGCTTTCACACAATAATTGTTGACAAATTGATACCTTCTGCTCACTTGAGATAGTAATATTTTGATTTTTTTCAAATACATCACTTTACTAACACGCCGGTAATTTTTATTAGATTTTTCCTCTACAAAAACGTGTAGAAAAGATTACTGCAGTTTTCAAAAAAAAAATCTTTATCGTGCTGACTTGTGTACATTTCCTTAGAAGTGTATGAAATAATCAGTTTAGTTTATATCATGTTGTAAAGTAATCTTAATATTCTTTTTTTTTTTTTATAAAATAGTAGGAAAACTTGTATAAATCAGCTCGATTAGGTTTTATTATAGTAAACGACAGTAATTTTCCCACTTAAATTTCTCCTAGTGCACAAAGCCAAAAGAAAATAAAAATTCAATTGTCACCGAAACCAAAACCAATTAACAAGTAAGAAGCCGCGTAAGGCTAGGCTCTTTGCGGCTCCCCGAGACTCGCGTTTGGCCTCGCGAATTCGCGCGAATTTCGCTTTCAGTCGGAAGACGCATTACACGAAAAAGAAAACGAAGGCGCGCGTCCGTGCACTTATCGACGGCGGCGAATGTGCAGTTCAATGCAATTCGCAGGCAGCGCCACCTTCGATACGCTCGCGGAAAAAGTCCGCGGGACGAGAGAAAAAGGCAAAAAGGACGGCGGAGATAGAGAAAGAGAGAGAGGGAGAAAAAAAGGGAAGAATACGGGAGCGAGGGACCAGCGAGCGGGAATGAAGCGAAACGCAACCGCGGCCAGAAAGCGAGGTGTCATGCGGCAACTGTTTTTACAGCCGCGCAAATTTCTCGCGTTACACAAGGCCCGGTGTGGCGAAGGCGACCACGACAGGAAGGAAGCGGGCGGAAAGCAACCACGGCGAGGAGAGTCGCAATTTCGGGTAGAGCGAAATTTCGGGCGCGCTCGGGCGAGGTTCGTCGGCCTCGAGCGTGCGAGACGGCCGCGGGTCACGTGGCTGTCATTGCGCGGCACACTTTGACAGCTGTCAAGTCGCGCGCGCGCGCGCTCGCGGCCCCCCGACCACGTCGGGGACACTTGCTGCTGAGACTCACGAATTTTTCGGTGGTCCTGGGGTGTGCGTGGTGGCGTGTCGTGGCCGCAGCAGCGCGCTCGCTAAGTCGAGCACCACGGCTGGAGCATTTGCGCGCAAATTCGCCGTTTATCCCGCGGCTGGAAGGTCGCTTATCGTGGCGCGAGCACGCACGCGAACGCAGAACGAACGCTCATCCACTCACCGTCCACCAGTGAACTGGCTGGCAGCCTGGCTGCCTGGCTGCTTCCTTTGTTTAGTAAACAGAAACAGCTGAGTTGCACAATGGCGACCCCAACTGGCGCCGTTCAGTATTATTAGAACGTACGAGGTCCGAGGCGAGCGGCCGCCCGATTGATTTGCCGTGTCACTTGTTAGATCGGCCCACTATTTTCCAACCGTTTCCGGCCACTGTTATTGTTTTTTGGACATTTCGCTTCGCTCGTTGCGGTTTGATGGCCAGTGGCTTGCACGCTTCCACCGTAGGCGACGTCAAGGGAGTGCTGAAATGCGTTTAATGTGATTTCTTTAATATTGGTTGGGTTGATTTTGTTGCGGGGAGATTGGGTTGTATCGGTTGCGGTCTTAAAATAAAATTTACCATTAGAGATACTTAACAACCTTTCAATATTACTGTCTTAATTTAGTGCAACGTAATGCTTTATTGAGAATTTTTTTTTTCTTTTTTTTTTGAAAACTCAATATTTGTCAATAGGTTGATACTTTTTACCAACTTAAGATGGTAATATTTAATTGTATTTAAAATATAAAATTTGAAATTGCAAATGCGAGTTATTATATAATTTTTCTTACTGTTGAAAAAATGGTAAAATTCTGTTTGAAAAAGACGTGAAAAATTTAGACAGCACTCAAAAAGCTTGTTTTTTAAAAATAATGAAAAAAATTGTAAAAGTATTCTTTAAAAAAAAAGATGTACGAATATCAACCAATATTCAATAAAAATTTAAAATAATTACATAAAATATATATAGAAGCATTTATATAATTGTAATACATAATAATACTTCATAATCTTAAAAAAAGTTCATTCAATGTAATTAAATGTTGAGGATGTAATATTTAATAAACAATTAGATTTTTATCACGACTAGCGTTTACATTCTATACAATTATATAATAATTAATCATTTTCACTAAGATTACATAAGTTTCTTTTTATATAAAAATATGTTATAATTTACACTTAATAAATAAAAATAAATTCACTACAAAAATTATAACATGACAAGGTATCTATCAAATAATTTCAATAAATTTAATATTAAAATTTGCATTTAATAAATGCATAATTATTACAGGTATTTAAATCAATATAATGCCTCGCGCAATAAGATCACTTATTTATTATCAATGCACTTTAATGACAACAGAATAATATTTTTGTGCGACGAAGTACAAGTCGAAAATATACATACCTAGGGTGAAAGTTTCATAGTGAAAGAACGCAAATTCAGTTGCAGTATTAAACTGTAAACTTTTATTGATACACAACCTTGTTTGGAATTATTAGTCTGCGTACTAGAACAGATGTTCATTCATTATTCCACAATAATAATTTTATAAATAAATTTTTCTTTGGCAATTAAATAATTGCCGTTTTGTATAGATAGGATTTCCCTTCACATTCTTCAATTGAAACAATCTCAAGGCGAGAATATTTCCTTTATACGAATTTTTGGCCAAGCAAAAAAAAGTTCTTTATCAACATTTTTATTCCCTTTTTAAATAACGTAAAAAATTACATGACTTGAAAATGAATTGTCCCTCTGTTAATACACTTTATTATTTAATTTGCATAATGAAAAAGTAAATTATATGAAAATTGGTACAATTGAACACGTTTCAAAATTATCCTATTTAAGAATTGACATCATTCGTGTATTTAAATTTATTTCTGTTCGTCTTTTGTTTACGAAGCTAATTAAAATTTCCTAGAATTGACTTTAACAATTATTTTTCTGCAGAAATTCATCGTTTTATTCGAAATATTTTTCAAAAATAATGTTCGCATTAAAACATGTAAATATTTACAAAAATTTTACTGAGGTATATTAATTGTGTATAATTAAAAGCTATACTTTTGAATGCACAAAAAAGTTACAATATTTTAGATTTTTTTAGACTTTTTAAGAAAATTAAATTTTATACCAAATCAATTTTATTAAATTAAATTAATTTTAATTCTGAATTGCACGTTTAATACATGTTTAATAAAAACTGTTCGGTGGATATGCCGCCGGCAACTGTTAATGGAGATTAAATCTACCGTTGATATACATTCGATTTCCCAGTTTTTACGCAATACGCCAGATGTCACTATCAATCCGCGCAACATTGCTTTACTTTTTAACTTTTTGATAGATGGCGAAATCAGTTCAACATATATTTAATCTATAATTATAGCAACAGTAATTATGAAAATTATTTTAACGTTTTAATTTTAGTCAATTCTGCGCAGATGAAAACAAAAATTAAAATTAAAATCATTGAAAAAAATTTGTATTGATTATTATAATGATCAATACAGAATAAAATACTTATACTTACAATTATCATTATAATTAATAATGTGCTATTAAATTATAAAAAAATTATATATAGGTGTATATGTACATTAAATTAATCACAATTATCTGAAATAAAATTACAATAGGTGACAATTTTTTTGTTACTAAATACAATGAAATTTATATCGATGATATAAATTAAAGCCAATGCCATAAATAGCTCCAACATCTCGCTATAAAAACTACGAAAAAAAACATTCATTACATTGATTTCGCGCAATTTCACCTTCTAAATTATGATATCGATTTATGGGCGCAAATACTTTTTCATGCCAACCTTGAACATCCTTCGGCTTTTTTTTCATTTTGTCAAAATTTGTATGAGGTCATACCAAAATTGTGCATCATGCGAAATCCTCATCTCGTTCGTTTTATATTGCCTAGTTTTCCCCCACAAGTTGCAATGTACTGCGCCTAATCACCGATCCCATCGTAAACCGTTTCATTGTACCTTTTATTATCACAATTATATTTGACTTATCGAGCAAATTATCCCGCGGCCCATTTCGCGAATATAAAATTGAATAATATTTTTTATCGATTGCGATAGATACGGACGGATAAAAATGCATCGCTGTTGCAACAGCTGCGATTCCTCCTGATCGTCAATAGCTTCTGTTATTATACTATACTTTAATGTATGACATTTTGCCCGACAACTAAATGTTCTATATTTCAGAAAACAAGTCTAACATTATTATAAATCCATATGGAAGAATCTAAAAAGAAAAAAAATAAAACTTACAATACTTAATATATTTTCATATTCGATAAAAAATAATTAATTGTTAGTTGATAACAATACATGTATAAATAATTTATTTAAACAATAATCGAATTATAATTTCGATTTAATTCAAATTATTAGCATAAAATATTTTCAATTGGAAACATATGACACTAATTAATAATTAATATTAATTATTATAATACAAATTATTGTAGATTATTAAATAACATTGGAAAAAATGTTGTTATCAAGGAATAGAACCCCTTACCTAACACTCATCAGTCACACTCGTTGAAAAATGTAAAGGACGCGACTGATGAATGCGAGGTAACAAGCTCAATTATCTTTAATTACATTTTTACTAAAATCTGTTTAAAAATATTATACCAGATTATAAGGAATACCATAAATACACGCATGTCTCTAAATTATATTAAAGTATCCTAAATGGAAAACATTGTTTCTTATTATCATGAATGTCTTATAAAGTTTCATAATTCCAACATCTAAAAGAGGAAAAAAAAAATAGAATGAAAAACAATGAAATAAAAATCATGCATATTTATCGCGAATTGATTTATCGCATAACAAATTACACGGGAAATTATCGCTCGATCTAACTGTAATTGCCCATTTACAACTGAAAAGTGTCATTGGGAATTATCTGTATGTTATTACATTTAACTTGGATCGATTGACAAATCAGCTTATAAACGAGCTATGTTTGCGAAAAAAATACGAAGTGGATTTGAAGGAGGAGCAAAATATTTTTCTCTCTTCTTTTAATCAGGAAGTTCGGCACTTGCAACATCTCAAATGAATGCGCTGATGCACATACATATGAAAAATTTAAACTTTGAATATGACGAATCCGTGACTCGCAGCAGTACATTTAAAATCATGGACCTTTTTGGTCGATTTGTCGTGGCGTTATATTCCTTGTTAGTATTGACTTTGCCAAATATCGAAGTTGAATGTTCTTACTGTAAGAAACTTCCCTCGTTCATTTCGGAACATTTAGACGAATATTGGTACACATACAAGGTAATTATTTTCATTCATTTGATTATTCAAAAATAATACATAGATTAATACTTGATAAATTATTCTGCAGTTATCAATTAAAATTTATAATTATTTTTGTCAATAGGTCAAGTACAACAAGGTTTACTCTCAGTGTCAGAATGGTATTCGACGAGCGATTTGGGAAAATAATTTGTTGTGCATTTACAATCACAATCTACTAGCTGCCGCGGGCCACTTCGAGTTCACGTTGCGGGACAATTTTCTAGCCGATCTCAGTACGCATGATTACTTAAAAGACATGGTTCGTATATGTATAATCGGAGTAGAAATTCATTTTCCAGATTACGCATTACAAATTAAATTGATTAACCATTGAGTAATTTGAATAATATCGAATTGAAATCGAAAGAAGATAAAATTTTAATTTAAACATTTGCAATGTAAACTAAACAACTTGTTTGATGCAAAAATTGAAATGTATTAAGAGGCATATGTTAGTAATTATTACTATATTTTATAATAACTCGGGAATTTTCCATAATAACAACATTTTTCGCTAATATTTGTTTAAAACGAATTTGACAAGTTTTACCATATCACATTATAAAATGATATATAAAATATAGCAGCAATGATTAATAAATTTCTCTCAGCGTATAAGTGGGATGTATATATATATGTTAAAATGATTATATTATATAAGGCAATAACTTGGCAAACCTTCTTTATTTTACGGTCCACAAAAATGCAGACAACATTAATTGCAAGTAAACGTTGTCCCTGGTCGAACGAAGAATTGGTTGGCTCGATCCATCACGTCCCTCGTAACATTCCAACGAGTCTAGACTGGCGGGAAAAAGGTTTCCTTACTCCTTTGGATGATCAGCTGGACTGTGGAAGCTGCTACGCTTATTCCATCGCGCGTAGCATCCAGGGCCAGCTACTAAAGAAGCGTAACTTGGCGATCGATTTGAGCGTGCAGCAACTTTTGGACTGCAGCACCCAAACGGGAAATCTTGGCTGCGTGGGCGGTTCGCTGAGAAACACTTTGAGATATTTGGAATCATCCGGTGGGATCATGAATGAAGCCAACTATCCGTACATTGGCAAAGTAATTTATTGAATTTGTAATATACGAACGATCGATCAAAAATGTTTAATAAGAAATAAGCGGAGATAAATGAACGTTTAAAATGGATAAATTAAAAACGATCGAGGGAAAAGGTTATTAATGATTGATGATAAAATATTGGTCCTTGTAGATTAATAATTAATGTAAAATGAAATTAATAATGAAAATATGGAGATATAAATGTATCGCTTTAGTTGTCTCCTCTTTAGTTATATATCAATTAAAAATAATTGCTACTTTATTTTAGGCTGATTTTATTATAAAGATTGTTTTTTTCTGGTCGTTTTGTAAAACTAATTTTTTGAATTATGATTACGCGTTACTTAAAAGAACAGTGCTTTAAAAAATAATACTTACGCAGCAAGGTCCATGCCAATACAACCCATACAAAACTGTGGTAAATATTACATCTTGGGCTCTTATACCTGCCAAAGACGAACGTATGATGCAAGCTGTAATTGCTGAAGTTGGTCCAATTGCAGCTTCCTTAAATGCTAGTCCTAAAACTTTTCAATTATACAAGTATGTTAATTTTAATTAATGAATATAAATTGATTTCGTATATAAACTTCGATATTCTAGGAACTAATTTTATTTTTTAGGCATATTAATTATTTATTTTTAAGAAGAATAGTGAATAATTAAGTTAGTCATTGAATAAGAACTTATGACATATGAATGAAAATGAAAAATATTATGCGCTAAATATTATATACACAATAGTGAATTGTAGAAAATATTTATAAAATTTTTTGCTCTAATTTAACATAATACTAAAAATAAAACTAGTTCGACTTTAAACAATTCTATTTAAAATAATATTCAATTATTAAATTTGTTTTTACAGTGAAGGAATCTACGATGATCCAGATTGTACAAGCGATATAGTCAATCACGCAGTTTTGATTGTGGGATATACACAAAAATATTGGATAGTGAAAAACTGGTGGGGATCCGATTGGGGCGAATACGGCTATATGCGAATAGCAAAAATGAAGAACATGTGTGGTATAGCAAACTTTGCTGCTTACGTCAACATATAGAATATTTTCGTACTGTACATAAATTTTTTATAATAAAATAATAATATGACAATACTATATTTAGTGCACAAAGTGTATTCCAAAAGTATTGGTACACAATTTGAAAAGGTCTATAATATTTCCTATAAACCTCGTGTGGCTTGATATAAATAAATAAATCTAAATTGTTGTTTTCCAAAATCGAAGTGTCAAAATGTCGTTGTTAAGAAGTTGTACAAGTTTGAGCCATTTATGTACAAAAAGAATTTCCGTTCTTTTCATATAGCACCTATATTTATATTTTTGATTATTTATTATTATTATTCATACTTTACAACAAAATACTATTATTTGCATCGTTTTACAATGAGTTAATAAAGAAATTTAAATGGAAATGAAATTCTTTTTGACACAACTCTCATTAGTTTCATTTAAGGCACCTTTGGAACAGTCGCTGTTGATTCATTCAATTGTTTACACTGGCAAACATTTTCTTTCTTATAAACGAACTTTCAATTTTAATATCAAAAGAAAATAATGTGTAACGGTAGATCACAAGGAATAAATTAAAAATAACCATTGCTGAATCGTGGATAACTAATTACTAATGTTAACGATAAATAATTAACATAACTGTATTCAGTTAAACAATTACAAAATGTTGATCGAAATTAATCAGTTGACTATAAAAAGTATTAAACCGTATAAACCAATGATAATTACATTGCTTTAATATAAATACAAACTTCTTTTCATTACTTATCGTCGGCATTATTTCATTATTACTTTCCGTTATTACTTTTTTCTCAATAATAATTTTGCTTTCAAACGTTATAAAATTTCCTGTACACAAAATTTTAATATTAAAGCATGCCAAGTATTTGACTTCTGTCCCAGTGCACATTTACGCGCGACGGAATTCAGCGACACATTTTGTTTGTTCAGAAATTTGTCTCTGTTCAAGTACGGATAAGTATCAGTTACGCTTAATCGTCGCGGTAGCGTACAATTAATGTTGCATTACGGCGTGTGCTGTGAATCGGGTGACACGCATGTCACTTACACTATGGAATCTAAAAATACACTTTCATCAAAATCCTAATCTCTATTCGCAATATTTTCATGCCTTGATAATCGTCTCTTCATTCGTCAACAAATGCTCGTTTATTCACGCGTGCAATCAATTTTATTTGCAAATGAATTTGCTTTAAAATTACTATACTTTTTATTATTTAAAATGTTTATTGTGATAATCAATAACTAAATTAAAGTAATATTGTTTTCAATATTGTAACTTAATTTGAATTTAAATACACAATGATAATTAAGAAATGTAAGCTTTAACACAAGAACTTTCTATTTAATATAAATAGATATTCAAGTGCCATTTTTAGAGATTATTTATAATATTTAAAAAATTATCTACATCTTTCTTATTTCTACTGATTAATAAAAATTAGGCATGAACTTGAAAACTCAATAATGTTAGCATCTTTCATTCATTATGAAGTATAGTGATTCTGTTTCAAACCCTTTTGCTAGCTTTCTATGTAAAACCAGGACAAGGGGAGAAACTACTGAAATATACACAATTCCCTGGTAGGTTTTTCCTTGCAAATTTTGCAGTGTCGGCATCTAAAATTTCGGTACTCGTTTGGAATGTATGAAAATGGCGCCAACTAATTTGGAATAAATTCGATCTAGATGAGTAGAAAATTGTAAACGTGTTCGCATGAAAATTTACAGGGAAAAAGGGACTGGGGAATGCGCCCGCTTGTCCAAGGCAACGCGTTACTCGTCAAATTGTTCACACTTTTCCTTTTGCAAATGGACCACAATTTTTCGGTTATTATCACTACTTGCAATAGTTTTATAATAACAACAACAGGAATAACAATAATAATACTATTAACGGCAACAAAAAATAATAGCGATGTAATAATGGTGGTACAATGATGCTAATTGTAATTATCGTAGTAACGTATCCTAGTACAGCAACGCAGCATTTTTCTTTCAGGATTGAAATACCTGAGATTTCTAAGGCAACTGTTGTTCTTAATTTGCATTCAACATTTCACAGAAACTTGTTACACGACGACAGATAGTTGTACTAAAATTTCACTTTCTTTCTCACTTAACATACTAGTGTGTTCGTTTGGTAATTATTTTATATTCGTTGCTTCGTACAAACTCATTGCCTGCAACAGAATTTTGTACGAAAATGGTTTCATGAAGGATTCGTTGTAAGAAAAAGTTAATTTAAATAAATATATTTGATAAGATTAATGCTCATAGTGACTGATGAATCGTTGATTTGAGAGTAATGAATAGTTGTGTTGTGGTAATAAATAAAGGTAAACTTTGACGTCAGACAGAAACATTTCAATTATACAAGAAGTGTTTCGTTTCCAGGAAAAATATTGACACAACATTATTATTATAAGTAAATTAAATATGTAATTTTTAGATAATTATTGAATTGTGTATTGTGAGGTAATTTGTATTAATATTGCACAAGAAGATGTAACAAACTTATTGCACTTTGTGAAAATGAGTAATATGGTTTACAGAACCAGTTTCAACATGTTTTAATATTCAATATATAATTGCAATACTGTACGAGTTACTTTATATTGTTAATAGAATTTGAATATATGATTATATAATGTGTTACGTATAAAAAACACATTGAAGTGTATTTCATTGTTGACATTAAAATTATACGTGGAAAAAATAAATTAAACGTTAATTTATATCTGTCGTGCGTTGCATTGAGAATATTTAATATCAGATAGTTTTGTGAATAATTAAATTTAATTATTTCAATTTATGATACTCTGACATTAAAGAGTATTGAATATTTTTTATTATGTGAGGACAAAACCGATTACTTATTCCATAATTTTATTATCTTCAAAAATGTATAACAAAATAATAAAAGAATTGATGTTTTATTACATGCATGGAAGAATTAATATAATTCATAATTTCATGCGAAGTTTTTTTTTTAATTTTATATCAGCAAATTAAATATTTAAATATTACAATATTAAAATTTTATTTATCTTAATTTAACGCTACTTATTAATTTTTGTTTCATATCAATAAACAATTCAATTACGAAAGTCTTATTTCTTCCATAGATTTCTAATACCATGCAACCAGAATTTTAATCAATTAACATCAGTTTTGTAATGTGTGTCAAGTATTTATCACTGATTCTTTTATTCTAATCAATGCCAATTAAGTATTTAAATTAACCACAACGGAACATTTATTAAAATTTCAAAAAATATTCAAAACGAAATACCAATAAAAATCTTATCTTTTTTTAAATGACTAAAAATTGTTATTTTAAATGTTTCAAGTTGTGTATAAAACTTAGTTTAGATTAAAAAGCGAAAAATCAAACTAACACAAGACTAACAAACATATTTAAAACTGTTGATTATGAATCCATTTAACCATTAAAAAATATAAAATAAATGACACATCTTCGCATAAATGACTACGTATGGTTCCTTATTTCATATTTGTAATTTACAACACGAATGAAATGGAATTTTCTCAAAAATATAAAAATAATATATATTTAATTTCCATTTTGCAGAATCGATATTCATTGCACGCTCATATTTTTTGTATAATTTTACCACCTTATTTTGTTCGGCTAAAAATACAACGTCGAATCTTTTAGATGAAAAAAATAATTTTGTTGTTAAGTATGATTTTACCAAATTATGTTTATGAAACAAGCAGATTTTAATTCTTAAGAATATAAATATTAGTATCAAAGAAATAACTGTAAATTTAATTATTTTCAAAATTAAAAGTAAATGCTGTACAACAATAATGTTAATGTGAACACTTATTAACATTCAGATAAAAATAAATAATCTTGGTTCCCAAATAGAGGCAATAATTAAATCATAAATAAGCAATAAATAAATTAACTTGAAATGAGCATGAAAATTGTGACGTATGGCAATAAAAAAATATGAGCGTTATTGGTCTAAAAGTTGCACAAAATACCGAAGTATAATGCATGTATGAAACTTCATCCACAAAATAATATTTTCATCATAAAAGTGCCATAAGTTATATTTTATGGCTCCTGTCTTCTTGAAAAAACATTTAATTTTGTTAATAATATACAGTAATCAATAAATTGTGACTTAATGAATTTGATTTCGTCTGTAGTTATAAATTTCAGAATATTTGAATTTATTTACGGTCAAAAGCGGACAACTCAATTAATATTTATTTATTTAACATTTACATTATATTATGTTTGCAAAGGGTCAAATTTTAATATGTCTGAAATGTTATATAATTAATTGTAAATATAGAAAAATCTTGCTCGTTTTTGACCGTAATTGAATTGAAACACTCGGATATGTTCATTTTCAAAGGTTTTCATTAATGAACGGACCATGATAAATTAATGAGAATAGTTAAAGAATTGAAGAAAAAGAAAAGAAAAAAATGGAGAAACATGATAAAAATGTATGATAAAAAAATAAAAACAAAGATGAGGCAAAGCCGGAGGCTACGTAGTGATATCCATGTCGGACGATGTGTTCGTTGGTGCCAAACTGCCGAGCGTTTCGTCGTCAGGAAGCGGATGATGGCAGCACGCTTGGGCTGGTGGACTTAGGGGTGGCAGATGTGGCGAGGAGAGCATCGGATCGCCACTGTGCACTGGGCCGTTTGTGTCGTCCTCCATCAGATCATCGAAGTGTGGCATATTCAGACCATTCGATGGCTCATCCATGTCTGATATCTGTCAATATTTTAATTGCTTATTAAAATACGATGTTCACTTTCAAGTATACTTGAATGCATTCGTTCATAATATACTGAGAAATTTAAGTGGATAATGTAACAACTTGGAACGATGCAAATTACATTATAAAAGAAAAAAATAAATATGAACATTATATAGAATTACTGTTATTAAATACTTTTTTACATTTAAAATATTCATGCCCGTCAGTTAATTTTCCTAAAACAAATAAAGTGCAATCTGCTACTGAATAATAATTGAAATACATTTAAACAAACTTACATAACTAAAATAAAATCTCACTTGTTCATTAAATGATTGAATGAAAATTTAATAGCGAATAAATTTTGTTAATATCTTGCAGAAAAAATTTAAATTAATATTTATCTGTTAAAACGAGACTGAATCAAGATGAGATTAATGACTGAAATAAAGTTCCGTTATACAATTATAATTAATTAAACAATACTTTAACAATTAATCTGAATACTGATTCAATGCATAAATATAATACGTACATATATAAACATATTCAATCAACGTTAAGTGTAATAAAACTATTGTGATTTGAGTGTAATAAACTATAACAAAGTTAAAATATAAACAATTTAACAGAAATACAGCTTCGATAAACTCTTAAGATCGAACTAGATTTGATCTATCTTTATCAAATTTAATGATCATACCCAATTAAAACTAAATTTATCCAGGGATGGCTCCAGAACTGTCAAGGGGGTGTCTTCTGTATTTATGTTCGATTCTACTGTCACGTCTTTTACAGGCAAGCAATCTAAACTCGTATTCTTTTCTTGTCTGCCTTGTTTTACAAGGGAGTCATCTACACTTGTATTCATTTCATCACTGGATCTTTTCTTCTGTAATAAATGTGTGAAATATTTCAATTTAGTTCTGAATTTTTAAACATAGATAGAAATAATTAATTATACCAATAGTGCGTCATAAAAATGGAAATTCAATCATGAACAATTTGTGGATTCTGACTCCAGATATGCACTGAGAAAAAAATCCTATCTGCAGTGAATAAATTGATTTAACACGCCTTCGGAAACACCGGTATTATTTATATCAATTATGAATCTTGATATTATTTAGTGTAAATATAATATAAATTTTACTACAAAGTATTTTAAAATAACACTCCTCTGCTCTAAAGTATAATAAATATAATAAATATAAAATAAAAAAACAGATAAGAAATCTGTATATAATATTTTATTTAATTTATTCAGATACTTATAAAAAATTGATCGTTTAAAGTTAACGGGAGGCCAATTCACCCTTCCGATGCCGTCCCTGGATTTAGATTTTAGTATTTACTAAAATTTAATTAGATCCATAATTATATTTTAGTAAATATTCACTTTATCTATGTGATCTAATTATTGTTGAAATGTACACTTTAATTATGCTTAGTTATACCTAATTGCCGAGTAAATTCAGTTTTGGTTAGAAAATTAGAATATATTTTTGCAAGATTCACTATGCAACCCGTTATTAATTCAGATTTCGTAAGAAAATAAAATACGCCAGTATTAATTCGATATTAAGAAAACGTTAAAACAAAGTTAAAGGCTATTGAATACCTGAAATGTTAGTGTTTTTAAATACATTTTGAACAAATGTAAGCAACGTTCAAAATAATAATAAACCAATAATATGTAGCCATTTTAGGGACATACACACGTGTGCGGTGCTCACACATGCGTAACAGTTGGACTTCATAAATTTGTATGTCATTAAGGTGATTCTTCGGTGCGATTTATATGTCAAAAATGCCATGCGGTATCCAGGGATAACCAGTAGACAGAATTGTGCGGAAATTTGATATAATGTAATATAAAAGTGAGGGAATCGTTGAATATACTTTATTTGCCAAAATGTAATTTTATTTTTATGCAATTTTATTAATTATCGTTATGTATATTATCGTAACACACCAAAATATTATTTTCAGTGTATGATCTGTACACGTGAATGTCCCTTACGACCTTATATTAATAGTTTATTACTATAGAAATTAAGGGATGTTGCTTATAACTTAGAAAGTGTATGATATAAACACTTCCATTCCATAATATTTAAAACGTTTAATATTATATGTAATTTTGCTTTTCTTATAAGAGTAAAATAATATTTTTTTTTATTGAATAATTAATATTAAGCATAATAAAATAACTGGACCTTACATCAACTGATACCTTTCCATAAGGGAAATTAGAATAATAAACTTAATAATTTAAATTAATTAATACAGGATGAAATCTACTTGGTATTTTTATTAATATTAAGAATCATTGTTAGCATCTATAAAGCTTCTCAAACTCAATTTGTTAAATGATAATTATAATGAAAATAAATGTACCTTTCTTAACTCGAGCCTACTCCTAACAGGTTCAATGCCAGCAGTCAGTGACAGGGCCGATGTAGACAACAGCGTGGGCAGACCCGAAGATGACATCCAGGTTAAATTCGTGACAGGAAGTCCATGGGTCTTGGCCTGCATCTCAAGTTCTTGTATACGGAACAGAAGTCGTCGATTCTGCTGTTCGAGTTGCTTTAATTTCAACTCAGTCGGCTCGAGACGTGCGACTTCGCTCTTCAACAACTTAATATACTCCACTGAGGCTTTTAAAATTGTACCTTTGTTTGGTCGTACATCTCGAACGACTTCGTGGTAACTGTTCGCATTAAAGAAAACAATAGAAAATTATATTATTCACCGTAAAAATAATAATATTTACATTACTTAAAAACAGAAAAGATATAATATCTACACAAAAGGTATTTGCATGCACTTAATCAAATAACGAAGATCAAATTTCAGTATCACGTTTGCGTTAATTTTTTGGTTCGATGTAATTTTACGTTCACTTTTTAACGTAATAATAAAAAATCAGTTTACAATGTTTAAACTTCAGATTAAATTTGAACGCAGATCAGATAATACTGTTATTGTTAAAAGTATGTCAATAGACATTGACATAAAATAAATAAAGTCCAAAAATGAACTCGATGTTTTTTAACATGTACGGAGTAGGCGACTATAAATTGTAACGCCACTGAGTGATTTCACAATAAAAATTACATTTGAAATTTAATCACGCGCGATACTGTCTTATGGATAATTCTACTCAGAGGTGTGAAAGATTCTACGTGTACGACATTTAATAATAATTCGGGGATAAATATATATGTATATATATATATATATATATAGAACATACATATATATTTATATTCTTTAAAATGTAATATAATAATTCAAACAAATATTAGAAAAAATGTCACCACCACTCTACGCTGCCGCTCAAAAAGATAACTCTTACTTCACAAATATCCATGAGTGGAAAAATTTATACCACGAGTTCTTATATAAAATATCGTAGCAACTATGGTGGACACAATTGTCCCGGTGTATTGGCAGGTTACTTACGGGTCATTATTTTTTGGCAACAGGGTACCCAATTCCTTAATTCGGTCGTTTATATTAAATCGGCGACGTCGCTCAACTGCGGCAATTGAAAACAAAACATAAGTGAAATACAGATGCATGTGCAGACGCGAGTACGATGTGTGCACTCAATGTCAAAAGTTACGTAACACGAGGCTCGTGCGCTGCTACTCACTCATGTTATGATTATCTTTTTTTTGACGATCTTTGGCTAACGCGTGGAGTTCCGATTCCGTAAGTATCAATGGCTCGTTTTTGATTTGCACTTCCTGAAGGCTCGCAAGACCCGTCGTTTGTCCATCCTTTAACCTTTCATCGAAGGATGCCGAGTCGAAGGGTAGAATGGTGTCCAGCAGATCATCTGTCTGTAACACGAGAGCGGGATATCACGTTTGATTAAAAAGCGTCGCTACGGTGCTTAATTGTGATGTAAGAAAGAGAGAAAACGTTTGCTTTAATTGGAAGTCGAATACTTAGTTTCAAATCTTCGCCTTACGCGCAACAAGTCGACCGTACACGTTAAATTCATTTGCATCCTAATGCCCCATTGTTGATTAATTATGTCATTTAAATTGTAGTACACATTGTATCCACTTTTTATTCGATTTTATTGATCCGCAATGAAATTGCAGTAATTCTGCATGATTTTGGCATTTAACCGAATGACTCAGTATCCGGAACAAAACGTGAACGCTAATCGATGGAATAAGTATGAAATTACGAGTTACTGTAAATACAAATTTTGCACACCACTTTGCGAGCTATTTCTACATACGCGGAATGAATCTTTTTCCGGGTATTTTTGATGACTGAATGAATGGAATTTACACTTTCCTTTTCGAGAAATTACAAACAATGTACACTGAGAGAAATATTCAGTTACGACTGCTAGAGTTACATTGTCAAAATGCGACGTTAAAAAATGTTTACTTCGTTCGGTTACGCGTACGTACAAAATGATATTTAAAATGCCGAAATAAATGTACTCGCCATAATCAAAGTGGCAACGTAAACACTGCACAAAAGTTCGGAAAAATTATAAGCTTGATGTGATTAATGGCCACACGGACGCGATAACTAACTGAGAATCAAACAAAAATACATGTTGTTTACTCGGCATACAAAGGTTTATGACTTATAAAATTATATTATTTACGATTTAAACTCGGTCTAAAAAAATAAGATTTAATTATTATAAAATGGAAATTACAAATAATAAATGCTTGTACCAAAGTTGTGGTAACATTTATAATGTAAATTTCCAATCATCTGAATACCACAATATTTTTTCAACTTGATACTATTACTCTCAGTGAAGTAACGGAGAAATGCGATAAATTTTATTGCGAATATATCAATTATTTATAACAAAATATATCTTTAGGCGCAATAATATTAATCAACTAAGACTTATTTAACAATCTTATAATAATCTTAACAATCTTTAATAATCTTAACAATCGTATCTCACGAAGTTTAAAAAAGGTTAATTTTGCTGCTTTTAAAATAGTGTAGTTTAATAAAGTTCTGTATTTCATCGACAGTCAACAGTGAACGTTAATGGGTTAAACAAGACAAGGTTGAATAACTGCAAATTCGAATGCATAATCCGTAGAACATGGTGCAATTTCAAACACGTCGCGTCAAAGACCATAATATGGCGTAAAGCGGTGCACGAAGAATATCTTGCTCAAGTACACATTTATATCTACGCTTATACATAAATATACTATGTTATATATGTTTTATAAATATAACACATTAATTTATAGAAGTAATACACATATAAATTTATAAATTATTTGTAAGTTTATACTGAAAAAAGTATTGAAAAGTAAATTGAAATTTACTCTGCTAAAATCTTAATATAAAGCCACGTTTATAAAATGAAAAAAAGGATCGTGCCAAGGCATTAAAAAATAGAAAATTTCCAAAAGTAAATTAAAGCAAACTAAAAATTGTAAATGTTTATAAACCTGGCTTTACATTATAATTCTAGCTGAGTATTTTATTTTTTTTTTCAGTGCAAAGATTTGAAATGATAATAAACCTGTGAAATTATTACAGGTATTAATATAATTTGCATAATATGCCCACAGCGCACTTACACACGTTTTCGCACGTAAAAGCATGTGTTCACGTACACTTCAAAGCACAAATTCGTTCACACATTTACTAAACACCCTCACATTTACACACATGAATGCTAGTAAAGAAATTTACTAGTAGTTGCTAATATATTTTATAATTATTCAGAAATATTTGTGAATTTATATTATTCGTTATAATATGATATAGTATTCTTTACATATTTAAAAAAATGCTACCAAGGAATAGGATTTGTTACCTCACAGTCGTCAGTTTTGCCCTTTACTACCATATCACATGCAGAAAAATGAATGAGATTATTTTCGTATAATAAATTAAAATCGAATTCCAAAAGATAATTTTTAATTATACAAATGATAAAATATTTGCACATATCAATGATTAGAAAGTATTAGGCCACATTCTTCTCAAACTGACACCAGAGTTTGACAAATACCAATGTTTACCCAGATGGCGACATAGACCAGTGGTAAAACGTGTAACTGGTAATTCTGAGGTAACGAGTTCTATTCCTTGGCTACAATATCTTTTTCTAATACTATGTAAATTGAATTTTATAAATTTTACTGCCACATTATAAAGAAGTCTATAAATGGACACATACACCCGAGTTGCAATAATAAAATATAACAGGCAATACAAATAAATTTCTCTCAATGTACGCTTGCACGCACACATACGCATAAGCATACTTTTACTCCCACATATACGCGTGTGCTCACAAATATTGACAAAAATTATATAAATGTGCATGCACGCATGCATAGAGCGATGCCAATCGTCATCTGTCTACCTCGCATTCGCATGCAACCATGCAATGTACTTACATACGAGCGCGTCTCTTACGTAAATATTACGTAAAAAATAATAAGCAATGCCTGCCAGCTCGATTCGAAATATTCGTCTCGCTTTGAATCCGCGATTCGAATTGATTCGTCGGACGTACGAGTCTACTTATACGCAAATACACTTGTATATATATATAAGTGGCCAAGTGCGAGGGGTACGCATGTAAGTGTAATGCTCGCACGAGCATTATTTGACTGCCCTTGGCATCCACCGCGATTATAATCATACCTACGATACGTAGATCCGTTTGCTAAAGCGATGATTGATCATAGGTCAGGATCATTAAAAGCATTTTCTATCAACGCCGGGTTGCAAACGGATGCCAAAGGTGAACATTCACGAAAAAAGAATCATTCCACTCGACAAATTACCCGTTTAACGAAACAACAAGATGCGAACAAAAAATGATCTGCGATAAATGAACTGTGCAAATAAATGATGAAAATACAAGAAAAATGATTAGCGTTATTGGTAATTAGAGAATAAAAACTTATCAATGATTAAGGCTCGTTAAGATTTAAATGTTAATGAGTATTTGTAGAATTTATGCGTAATGAGGATAAATGGTTGACTATAATTTGGCTGGTAAACATTTTTCCCCGTTTATGGACGATAACAATATTTGATAATGAAATGTTGATAGTATTTTGTACATTGAAAAAAATTGCTATTAGAAATTAGCCTCATTTTTGGTAGAATGAACTTTCAACTAAAAATTAAAAATAATAACTCCGTTCAATGTTCTTTTATTCCAACTTATTATCCATTGTTGATGTTGCTGACAGTATTGTTAATATGTTTAATTCTGCGGTATCACAAAAAAATAATGAATTTTGTTTCTAATTTTCATTCGGTATGACTTCAAGATTTTAAATGCCGCGCTTATTATACAATATAACATACATTTGTAAGAATATTTATTTTGTAGTACTTTGGCTTTTTGATAGTAATTTTATATACCTTATTATTATATAATATCTTGCAACATTGAATATAAATTTACAAAGTTATTTAAATATAATTGTTACATTCAGAAAAAAGTATAGCATGGTTGATTCAATCAAAATTCTAGTTATCATGAAAATTAACTAGACTTGTTTCTCAGTATACATTAGTTATTTATTGCCTAATTTCTTTCGTTTTCTTTTATTACAAATAAAATATTTGTTCCATCTATCTTTGAATTTATATACATTTATTACGTTGAAGGACTATCAAAATTTCAAAAGTAGACGTTAAAAGGAAAATTTAAAAACCTGTATTATGAAATATCCAAACCAATTTCCTCATAAAAAAATGGAGCAAACGAATTTACATCTGTCGATTCTTTCTTACACCCGATACCAAATAAAAGCCAGTTTGCCACGGCATAAGACTCCGTTCGATTTATAATTGACATTCGATCATCACCTGTGTCATCTCGCATTAAAGTATATACGTGGATAATTACTTCCAGACACGTAAAAGCGAAATAAGAAATCTTTTTCTCTCCCCAGTGATTTTTTAACGAAATATTGCGACGTAACGAAGATTATGTTTTTGGACGTGTGCCTTTCCTTTCGTAGAGGAAGGCGGTAAAAAGAAGAAAAAGCGAGTCTGAAAAAGAAAGAAGACAACAAACGCAAAATTACAAAATATCGATCATATGTGCGAGCGATATTAAATCGACATCTGTAAGCAGTTCGTGAAACGACCAGTGAAAGTTGCAACAACCGTAATAAGCGCAAAATAATGCTCCTTGTCCAAAATAATGCATTAATTTGTTGTAATGAGTGCGATGATTATAATTAATGCTTTGTTTGCATGAAATAAAATATAAATTTGTGGTGTGAATTGTAATAATAATTTACAATGAAAAAAAATTGTTATACTGAGAGAAAATTTTTTAAAGAAATTGTAATCTTTAATTAATAAGTAATTAATATTAAGCAATATTTATATATTTAATTAATATATTATTAACAAATTAAGCTATTCATTTAGTAAATAGTAACGTTATTTGAACGTCGAAATATATCAACATTTGTACGCGTCAATAATAATAAAAGTTTAATATATTTTTTTAAATAACTCTCCGAGCTAAATTCGTATTCATCAATTATGGAATTAATTCTATTTAAATCTACTATATATGTTACTTAAAATTTCAAAATAAGGTTACTGTTAAATTAAGCACAATATCGACCTCACTCCATCTGATAATATAAATTTTTTTTTCACTGATAACATCAACTTTTTTAACGTTACTGTTTTTTTTTTGTTTGTTATTTTTTCAAATTATTCTTAACCATTTAAGTAATTAATTAATAAATCTTGAACGGATATAGTTAAAAAAAAGGGCAAACAAATAAAAACAAAAGAAACAATGTAAAAACAGGTTGTCTCGAGCGTTTGATTATCAGCGCCAAGAGTAACGAATTTACGGTCAATGATATTTCCACAGAACCATTAAGCTGCAAAAGGGTCAATGCGGCGGAGCGATCGTCATGCAAATCGCAAAACACCTTAGGCGAACGCGCCTAACGCTGCTACTTGCCATAATTAATAGTCCGGTGTGTTAGTTTCCAACGGCTGCGATTCAATAAATGCAATGCTATAATTTATACGAATAAATAATCATAAGATTATTTATTAATTGTGTATTTTCCATATTTTTGTTTTTGCGTCCGTTCGCGCTTTTTTTTCCACATCTTTTTTTTCGCGGTCGTTCAATTGATTACGAACGTAATTATACATGGATTTCTAATTCGCTGAATATAATGGGTGTCGCATCGAGTATGACTGTGCAATATGTTGGAGTAAATTTTCGCAATGTCCTACCCTTGCCCTGCTTTGTTACCAAACAAAACCTCTTTATTAGAATGATTTTTCTTTAACGCGTTAAAAATTCATCCTTTTAATAGTAATTTTTAATACGAATAATCATGTATTTCCGTGTATCATTCAGAGAAGAATTAGATCGTTAAACGTATGATTACATGCTAATTTCTGATTTACATCACAAATATAATTAACGTATACAATCACCGGAAAAGTGTTGATATAAAAATTGTTACAAAATATGTAAGAAGATTGGTTTTTGTTGGTAAATTAAAATGGTAATTAATGATACGAAGAGGTGAACTGTATAAGAAAAAAGCTATCAAAGAGATTTTACTATTTTATGGGAAAAGTATTGTATTGTTAAAGTGAACAAAAGTGTAATGTTACGTTGTAAAATTAAGATACAAATGGAGCTCTTCTGATATAAGAGTAAATGTTTGGAAAATGTAGAATAAACTGTAAGTTTAATTTTTGCTTCGAAATTTTACTGGATTAACACGGAAAGACTTTTCACCACACCACATGTATTTAATAGAAAAATGCAATTTATCGAATACTTAAAATTACGAAATTGAATCTGAAAATGTAACGCATTATTACTAATATAAAATTTATTATTAAGGTTTGCAAATTGCGACATTGCACATTTTAATTAGTAGAAATTTAAATAATGATATTCAACGTTTGATAAAAACTGTGCGAAAATTTAATTTCAATCACGTATATATAAGAGGAAACAAATTAACGCCCCAACTGATAATCAAATCCCATTTACGCTCTCATAAAATCATAACACTTGCAGCTGAATTGAATTATCTCATGAGGTTTTTACGTAACAATATGTGACCATAACGAGTTCGGTCAATATGACGGAGAAGGCACCGAAAAACGGGGCAATTATGACCGAACAAACGTCCCAACCAACGCTCCTTGTTTAATTATTCTCTTTGAACGTCTGCCTTTATTTACGTTTTAAACTGTAAACTGTCTTTTGAAAGCGCTCTGATATTCGAATGCTCTAATTCAATGGTTTACATTTAATCATCGAAAAGTGATCGATGATTAATAATCATTCAATGTCGAATGATCAATAATAATAAGTCATTGAGAATTGATCGAAGGTGAATAATCGATGCAAAATAACTATTGATTGATACTTGATAAGAAATGGACAATATATTATAATCAATGAGAGCCGATCGATCGAAAACAATCATAGATTAATTATAAATAGACGATAATAAATGGTCGGCAATTAACGGTAATATTTTATTTTGCATATCCGCTATGTTTTTATTCATTTTTTATAAACCATCCTGCCATCATATTTTATTTATTATTTTAATTACACATAAAAAGTTACTATAAAATGTAATAAAAAAACATCCTTGAAATATAGGATGGATTAAAAGAGCTTTATTATTCAGAGCTGAAAGTCTATATTTCAAAAGAGATATCAGAACTATGTATTTATTAACTATTAGATAATTTCTAATATAAAAAAGCAATATAGGATTCTCTAACATTTTAATGGAAAAAAAATTTAATGCTATTTAACTACTTTATATTATTTCGCATTGAAACGAAATTGTTGGAATGGAAATATATAAAGTTGTTAATAATTTAGCATGCTGTAAACTGATTTAAATATTCTTCATATTTTTATATGAATATACCCGAAAGAAAGAAAAGATAATCTAAAAATTGTACAATTAAATAATATTATTTTATAATAGATGATTATTCATTATTTATCTTTTTTTGTCTACTAATAAAATTCGCTTGCATTTGATTGTATTACGAATGTTCAATAATTCCATTACTGACTTTTATGTTTATGATCATCCATTTTTATATTAATAATAAAAGCACCCTTAATCGGTTTACTCTTTATATTCCGTTCGCTAAATAAAATTTATAATTATCCATTTCTAATCGTTAATTCTCCAGTTAAATGTTTTCACTTCATAAAAAAAAAGGGGGAAAAAATGACCACCAAAATTTCATCGCCTCGATTCGCTCGTTTTTTCCGCGCAAATTTTGTGGACGGCAATTAAAAACTGTTTTTTCCCCGGAACAGTTTCCTTATTGTTCGCACGCAACGCTATCAGCGTGGAAGACAAATTCGAAAATAATTGTACGTCCGTATCAGAGGTTTCACAGTCGAGTTCACCCGACTTGACCAATCGAGACCACTTTCTTAGCAGTCTGGCCTCCCTGGCTGCTCTAAATGTCTGATTTCTCTCGCCGAAAAAGTCCTTCAAAAAATCGCTTAGTCACTCGGTGTGACAGCGTTTTCCAGCATTATCCCACTTTGGATTCTAATGAATGAACTTTATGTCTGATGACACCTTGAATTCTTTCCGCAATTTGACGGGGAAAAAAGGCTGGCCGGAGACGCGGATTGCGAAAAATTTCTCGGGAATCAAATGAACACCCGGGAAGAAAAAAGAAGTAACAAATGACGATAAATCACTAAGAGAAATTTACAGAGTTAGCATGGCTAAAATTGTATAATTTCAGTATGATTTCTCAATTCTTTTTTATAGCTTTCTCAACTCAAAATACTTATTTCTCGAAGTGACCTGAACTGTACACTCAAAAAAAAAAAATGCACTTGGACATCTATAGTGACTGAGATACCGAGTTCCATTCCTTGATAACGATACTTTTTTTAAATTATTCTTTTTTAAAATACAATATCATTAACAAAGAATGTTATAAATGCACACATATCAGTCAGTCATTATAAAATTTATTATCAATTGCTAAAAAATTTCTCTCCATGTAAAAAGAGCCACGTTAAAAATGATTTACCCAAAATGTACCTTGCGCAAATATTTTTATTTCTTTTAATACCCCGCGTCGTGATTTCATTTAAATTACAAATTGTCGCGTTGCCACACGCTCGCTTGTTATACACCACACGTCCGTGTAATGTGCAACATTGGACTTGAAGCGTTACGATTAAGCCGCGCGCGGAATTACAAAATCGTTTTCAATATCCACAAATTTTTACGAACGAGAGATGTGTCTTTGTCAAGCCGTGAAAATCTGCAAGCTTTACGACCCTTTAGCAATCAAACATTTTTGTGACAGACTCGCAACACATTCCGCAAGGTCGTAACTGCTCTTTCTTCCACAATCGTAGGGATGTTTTAACGATGGAGCCAACAGTCCATATTTAAATAACGCGCCATCAAAATTATATTTGAGATGTACCGGTGGGAAGTTGAAGATACATGGCAATGAAAATCGTTTAATCCTATAGCGAATTTCAGGTCCATATAAATTATTTTGTGGTCTATTATATAGAATAAATGTATATTATATATTTAAATTAATGTATTGTCTTTTCGGTGTAAACAACCCTTGATTTATACTACTTCTTTTGATAAGATTTATTTCTCAATTTAATTCGGTTCGAGATAAGTTAAAAAGATGTTAAATTTAAAAAGAAAAAAGTATTAAATTTCAGATGAAAAAGTTGTTGATGTAGAAGAACATAGAGGTTACGGATGTAATTTAAATTGGTGTAAATTATACATTTACATAACAATATTATTAAAAATTGTATTAATTAATTATATAAAATAAAAGTTTCATTCCCTATTGTAATTGTAATCAATTTTGTTCACAAAAAAAGAAGAAAAAGAAGATTTGTATAAATAAGCTGATAACTTTTCTATTTGCAGATTAATTTTTTATTCGAATTTATTGGTAAATTTTGAGATTAATCGATTTGGAGAAGTAAAGAAGGATTAATTAAAATGCTTAAATTTATGTCCTAATAGTTGTTTGTGAAATAATTTAAATGGGATGATATAAATGATAACATAAAATAAATATAATGAATAAGAATTAAGAAGTCAAAATTGAATTTTATTTAGCATAATTTAAATTAAGAATTTAAATAATGAAATAACTTGAATACAAATATTCAGCTTTCGGAGTTTTAAATGATTAAAAGGTGTGTACAAAATAGTACATAATATAATGTAGAAAAATTTTTTTATATAATCTAATCATTCCTAATGAAACAAAATAAAGAAACAAAAATATTGGCGTTTTGACCATTTCTTCAGAATCGCTTTGAATATTTCAAATGAATATTCAATATTTTAATAGTTCTAATAAAAAATTACAATACCACAAATGGAACCGAAAAACGACGAACCTAAAATTCACCTAGTAAATAGACGATTAATGGCGCGAAAACAATGACTGGTAACACAAATCGAATAGAATTTTTTTTTCGAGCGTTTTTCCGTCCTTGATATTAAGGGAAAAAGCTTCGGAAAAAATGTCCTTCTGTATGCTAGATACCTCCGCTGCGTTTATGTAAAACGCCCCGGAATACGTTAGTATCATTAAGATTATGACAATGAATAAGACAAAACGGTACAATATGTGTACCGAGAAGTGTCAAGGGTGTGGCACAAATGTAGCGAATTGCAATGCCACGGAGGACGGGAAACTCGATAACGCTGAAAAAAGAACTCGAAATCGGAAAAATAGATTCGTTAGGAATGAGACGAAAAAAGTATATAAAAAGGAAGAAAAAATACGATGAATTTTCATCGTTCGATCGCGAAACTAATCCAACGCACCTGGCATTCGAGTAATTAGAATAACTATAGCAGTTATTGTATTAATGAATTTCAAGTAACAAAGTCGAGTGTGTCGCTGCGTAATGACGTTATTATGCGGTTGCTACTTCCAATCGTTTCACAAGAAAACGTTGATCTGTTTGTCGTGTACAATGTACGCTTTGCAATTAGATCGTTATTTTTATGAAATAATTACGATTCATTTGAGGCCATTCATTCTCATTTTGAGATTTTCATCATTCTAATTTCGTGTCTCGTTCAATTGTTTTCAACTTCTTTTTTCATTGATATTACTTGTTTATTAATTTTTTTCAATAAAACTTTCAGCTATTTCTTTTCTTTAAATTAATTTAATCCGCAGAAAGAGGTTTTGATTAATTCAGTTAAATGTGAAAGTGAGCCTCACTCTCCATCTGTTATAAGTTCTATATTGTAAAAAATAAATTTAAAATTAAAGTGTATTTACTTAAAGCCAGTTGCAAACATATTATATTATGAAAACTGTTAACTGAAAATATAAATGTAAATATATAAATAATGAAATGATTATTTGACGATCATATTCAGTATTTGCCTTTCAATAATATAAACATTTAAATACATTAAAAAAAATATAATTTATAAATTAAAAGAAGCAAAATCATACAAGAAACATTTTTGACAAATCATTTAAAAAGATTGAAACTTTTAATGTAATTGCAGTATCCATTTTGCAAAAATAAGTTAACCCAAAAACAACAATGCCTTTTATAATTACAATGATTATAAAGGTCATTGGTTTTTATGTTAAAATTAATAAAATATTAGCATTTATATGATAAAATTGTTTATAAGATGAATAGCAATAACCTCACGGCTCACAAACATACAATAAAAATCAGTCGACTGAAAGCTTTTGATGGTAGCTTTTGATGACGCATTGCTTGCGCTTCAAGTTACGTGCAACTTTCCATGGTAAAAAATAATATTTAATAATTTAAACGGCTAGATTTTACAATTATTGATGTTTACCATTCAATTGCAATACAGTTTTCTCAATGCAAATATGAATTCAATAATAACAATAGTAATAACGATTAAAACTTCAATTTCTTTTTTAATTTTAAAGTGATTGTTATAACATTAAACATAATCTTATACAATGAGGAAGCATTACGTAAACAACGATTAGTTATAATAATCGAACATATTGAATAATAATATTTATTAACTTATCATATTATATTAATTTGATTATAAGACCCATTACATGGTCTGAAATACCAGTCAAAATTGAGTTTAAACAAGAATTTTATTTACGAATAATAGTTCATAGTTCAAATTTATAATAAAACGTTAACTTTGAAATAAAACTTTCATTTATCAATTTCATTAATAAATCATTTGTAATCTTTACATACAATCAACAAGTACAATTAAAAATATTAACACTCGCATTGTTCACAGCCAACGTTTGGTAGCGAAGAAAAACTTTTTCTTCGTCATATCTAGGCTGGTATCTTGATAAGATAACGTTTAAATATCATCGAAGTAACTAATATTGAGCTCAACAAAAAATCTTCCTTTCATTCAAATCGTGTCTTCCAGCAACATATCGTTTCATTATCTCTTCTAAATTCACTTTTACACACTGGAAAATGAATTTTACAGCGGTATTCATTATACAGTCTATCAATTCTTATCTATCAATCGTTAAAAGAAAAGTGTCATATAAAGAATCCAATTGTAAATTAACAGTTATAATAAACATACAAAAACAGGTGTCAAGTTTCAAAGGCTAAATAATAATAACAAAAACAAGAACATAATTTCATCAGAAATGAAATGGCAATTGTAATAATTCTCGTAACGCGAGAAGATGACGTTTCAAGTTACAAAAGTAAACCGGCTTTCAGCAGTTTCATTTATTATACTTATCTTATCGTCGATGAAACTTGTGTATAGAATAATCGGGAGTCGAATGTGATGAAAGACGAAAGAACTTAAACGTCAACGCGTCTCAAAAAAACCACCAATCAAACGACCAGCACAAATCTTTTGTGAAAATGTTGTTAACAAACACAACTTCAGAAAATGTTTAGTAGCATGATTAATGCTATCTCACTCGTGATAAGCCATCCACCTAATCATAAGATTATAAGACTTTCGCACTTTTCCACAAATTCTAAATGTCAACTGTCAAACTGACTTAAACGTCACATTATACGTCCTAAAATTCGATTGTATATTTCAAATATACTTTAAACATAATTTTAAATATAATCAGGTTATTAGTTGGAGTTGCAAGGAAGACTTAAATTCGCTACACTGAGAAAAATATAACAGAAGATATTACTGTTTTTAGTTTTGTTTCGAATACATGTCAATCTTTGAATACATATTAATGTTTTTAAAAGCAAAGGCAACAGTCTTAAATGTTATGTTTATAATTGATACATAAATTTTACCTTTTAAAAAGCAATTGTGTTTTTTGAAAAACTGACATGTATCTGAGACAAAATTAAGATTAATTATATGTTTATAAAATTCAGTATTTTCTTAGCATACAATTTACTGTCTTATGTTGGTAAAATTTCGTCATTATATATGTATGTATTTGTACATATTTGTTGATTTCTTGTTAGTTATTAAAATTTGTTAAATTTAGATTTGATGTTTGGGAAGCATTATACGAATTTAAGTATATTCACACCGTACTAAAAAAGGTATGTAATTTGTTTGAAGATTCGTGTATTATTTTCTATATATTTATCTCCGTGTATATTTGCAATATCTGCATGAGATATCAATAATATATTTTGATTTTTGGAATATATCTGGACGGTGAAAGAGAAAAAGAAAATAATTGTCTGATAGGTGGAAAGTTTGCAAAAACTTAGCGGTAACTTGTTCGAATAAGGCCAGATCGATTTTTCAAATATTTGACCGGATAAATGTTCCGTTTGACAATTTAATTGAACCGATATAAATAAATTAAGAGATCACTTCGACCGTGAATTCCGTCGCCTCGTAATAGATTTTCGATATCTACTGTTACAGTAAACAGTCGTGAGAACAGATTAATCAATATCGTAGATTTATCGCGTGGAGAAACAAGTCCGTAACTTGATTAGGAAGGGATCTATTTTTGCAGATAATAGACGCGTCTCTGTGAGAAAACTTGAGATTATTCAATGAAAGTTATTGATCTTCTAACGTTATTCTTTCGAGTGAATAATCTTCGAGTCAAACGTCGATTCACTTCACTATTATCAAAAATTGTCATTAAATTTGATTCGGTATAATCTCGTATAAAAATTGTGTTTGGACAATATTCCTATGATGTAAGGAAAGAACCAACTGCTTTTAACCAGCGTGAAAATTGACTAATTAGAAGATACAGAATTACCCGTCGTCCAATTCATTAACTTAAATTTTATGCTTGTTATTTTTCTTATCGTTTGACATATATGTAAGAATTTACATTTTTATTTATTTATTTATTTTACCGTTTTCATTGGGTTTATATAATTATTGTTATAAAGTGGCAAGTTATGTGTGTAAAAAAATTTATATGTAGCCTATAAGAAATGTGTTTCAAATACATACGAGTTCAATTTATAAATAGTTCACTGCATTGCGAAATAATTTAGATAGAATGTACCCTAATTAAAAATGGTTATAAAACAAAAGAATGTTATGTCATTTAATAAATTTATATTATATTATAAAATATTATGATATTATGTAATGTTATTATATTTCATACAACATTTTATTAGATTGTTATATTATTATTTTATATTCCCATCTTTATCATAGTTAAATCATTCAGACAAATGTTTGTCAAAAGTGTTATATGTGATTATGAGACACTTGCTAAACGGGCACAAAAAAGAACAGTTCTACCAAGAAAATATCTAACTTGTAATTTCATAATATTGTTAAAAAAAAGTAATAAAAAAGACGATGAACAAAATTAGTTTTCTAGTATCTATTTATGTAATTTATAGAATTGAATCGAAATTAATTTTTTTCTTTATTGTACCAAATAAATTTAAACTCATATCATTAATAATTTCTTTAAAAAACTCAAATATACACAATTTTAATTAATTTTTAAATATACGTTTGTTCATTCTACAAAATATACAACTTTTTTTTATCTATTTCTTTTTACGACTATTAATATATTAATTTGTAAATAGATTTATTATTATGGCTTTTGAAGAGTATCTCGTATTTACAATGAAATTAGTAATTTCTTGACCATCTTTTTTTTTGCGCGCACTTATCCTCAAATAGTTTGGATTTTATAAAACTATTAAATAGAACAATTTAACATTATAAGCAAAAAATATAAAAAAAAGTCGTATAACATTTCATCTTTAAATGTCATGATACTTCACAGACCATATTATATAATCGCATATTATAACAAATTGTTAATTTGGAGATAAATCTTATCAAATAATTCAAAGTTCAATATTTTTTTGGGAAAAAGAAAAAGTAATATAGACAAAATCATAACATATATACATATATATATAACCTGTCACATACTATAAATACTTTATAATAAATATTCTATAAATAAATAATTGTGTATATTTGAGTAAAAATTAAAAAAAAATCAATGCTATTTTGGAATTCCTAATTTTACATTATATTTAAACGAACAAATTAATTTAAAATTATTATAATTTAAATGTAAAACTTTACAATTATATCAATTAATTTATAGCAACAATGTATGACTAGAAACTTCCCGTTGATGATATTTCTAGACATAATGAAATTTATTTCATTTACTAAAAAATCTCATACACAATGAAATGTCGATAACTTGATCTTGCACAAATAAAATATCTAAGTGAATTTAATTTCGTGCATATCGCCAATTCAACGTATGCTATGAATAAATTATTATTCATTCGTAAAGATACATCTTTGTCAATTATTATCCATGGTACATTCTTTTGCGCCCCACATAACATAGTTTAACGAAGTTAAATTCATTTCGACGGTACTGATCTTTTAAATTGCCAAAATTAACTTCATTTTCGAAATAAATTACATAAATATATACGATTCTGACTAGAAGTAACTTTTCATTTGATTATGCTAGACAATTACATTATGCTGTTGAAGCATATTAAACAGTTAGCGTATCGGCTTTAGGCAGATAACATTCGTTGTTGGACAACTTTTTGAAATATCACTCACTGCTAAATATTTAAGTGATCATATCTCCATTCTTGTTTTTATTATGATATTGAAACCAATATTTTAACCAAAATAATATTAATAATAATAATTTTTATAATAGTAAAAGTGTAAGATAATATTTTACACATTTTTACATACTGTCCAATCCCCTCTCATTCCTGTTAAAAAAATGATCTAAAATTCTTTGAACTATTCTGAAAAAACAACGGAAAACTTTTTTTCTAGCAAATTTCAGATTCTTCTTCCACAAGGGCTTTCATATTCTAACCTATAAAGATAGATTCTTTTATGAATAGAAATATTATTAACCTACAAAGATTTTCTATATTCTTGTGGCACCCAGTATCACCTTACCCAACAACCCATGCGATTACCTTACATGAAAAGGGATGATCGCAGCAAACATACTAGTAAGGTTAGCATCATATGTTGATTGTAACCGAGTACGTTACCATACTATAGTCACATCAAACATACACAGTTATGATAAACAAATACGATGCTTGTACCATTATTGAGTTTAATATTAATCATACAGTATGTTTAATATAAACATATCTATTCCCACTATCTATTTTTCATCTATAACTTGTATAACGACCTTTGTGTGTTTAGATCGCATACAGACAAAACACCTGCGATGATGTTCGTATGACGGTGATCGCCATCAATCTTCATGAAATTGATACAAATAAGCGGGAAGTTATGCGTGAACACGTGTGTACAGTGATATAAGAATCATAAGAAACATTGCATGCGATCAAAACGCGCGATGATAATCAGCCTCGAGCTATTATTATCGAGCTGATGGTAGAGTGCAAATTCGATTCGTTATCCGGAAATTCCGCTTCCGTTGCGTTGTGAGGCTTACCTTGCATCTCCTCGCGATTATGTTGAAAACTGGCATTGTAACTGGCGGTGTAATCGGCTCGACTGGCTACCGCGATCCGGGGTGCACTCCTCCACGACTGCTTAGTGCATTGTTGCAATTACCATCACTGAGGAAATATCAACAACAAAACACGATTTTCTTATTTCCCTCGCTCGATCAAGTTCTCTTGAATTTTGTCGAAATGAAACTTTTCTTTTTCATGTTATCAATTTCGGCCAGATATTACATCATCAAATCTAAAACATTTTAACAATCATGAATATTAATTAATTGCCGCCTTTCTCGTTTTTATTAACAAAGACATTAACAATAAATCGTAAAGAAAATTTTAAAACTGGTTTAAAGAAAAAGTTACGATCTATCTGATAGATCTGGAGAGACCAAATAAAACTGGAGAGCAAAGTAAATGCAATCACGCACGTTTCATTTCCACAAAGCCGAACCATTTAAATAATCTATAGAATTTACCAAACAATGAAAGGAAGACGGTTTCCCGGCACTTTGCACACTAACGACGCTCGCACTGATAATAACAAGACGTCGTTTCGTTAATGTTTATTTTCAGTTCGATTCGACTAACTCATTATCAGTTTTATGTATCAAAATGATTCATTATCGAATGTTATTTCGATGTATCGCCGTCGGAGTTAGAATCGTGGATGACTGTTTTCGATTAATTAGACTTGACACTATCGGTGTTCCTTAACGCGGAGGAACTACTGGTCAACGCTTATTGTCTTCGCCTTCTAAAATGCACTGCGCTGCACTGTTGAGTTTAAATCCGGATAGAATCGAATAAAATGATGGAATTTTTTTTTTCATCCCGCTATGATCGTCGTCTATTTCATTTCTAAATTAATCGTTTCGATTGTTTAATGAAGGCGACACTACGGATCATCTGTGATAATGAGTTCATCGTGTGAACAATTTGAAGCGTTCATTTCGATTCGTTTAATGACATTTTTAATACACTTTTCTAATGTATTTATTATCTTAAGCGATACTTCGTAATGAAACATTGAACGATTTTTCGATTCGCGCATGCACTTTGCAATCAATCTTAATGCATCCATGTTTTTCGAAAATAATAATAGCTCAAGGGAAAAGACAGTGTTATTAACCGCGTAGTAATGATGTATTGTTTACAAATTGTTTTATATGCATGTCACACACACGCAAAAAATATATTTAATCATTAGAAAAGTATTAATTACGTTAGTCATTAAATTATTATGAAAAAAAAAAAATTTACTTGAATGATCTATTAATGGACGGTTAGGCTATTAAAATACTATGCTTAATGTATATTTTGTCAGAACTTATAAAGTACTACTTTGGATTGTAGATTTTGTATAAATAAGAAACATAAATGTCTTTATGCTGCTTTAAAAATAGATTGGAGAAGTCATTGTTTCTCTTTTAAATAACACCAGGGCGGAAAGATACAGCTGGACGGTAGCTGGATTTCGGCTAGATATAGGGCTGGAAAAAAGATGGGTTTGGCGCGATTCCAGCCTTTTGAAGTGGTTAGTAGCAATCGACTGGATATCGGTTGGTAAAAAAAAAGAAAAATCGAAAGAAATTGCGTCCATATCCCCGTCCCCTTCCCTATTATATATGTATATGTATGCGCTCGTATATATATTTCATGCGACAATTCTCTTGCGGACAACCTATGAAAACTGTCATTAACGCCACCTGCTGGAGTATTGGAATAATGATTGGTTGATGATCCAACCAATTGCAACCAGCCGTTTTGAAAAGGCCTATCCAGTTTTGTATTCAGCCGAGATCCAGCCTTCATCCAACCTTCATCCAGCCGAACATAAAAAAATATAAATTTTAAATATATAATACATTAAAATATTTTTTTGCCACTACAAGAATGTGTACATTTGCGAAAACACTAAATAAGAAGTATAAATTAAATTTAATTCAAATTAATACGTTAAATAATACATTAATAAATCACTCATTATATCAAAATAAATAAAGTAGATAAAGAAAAGAAATTTATCATAATGTTAGCGAATGATGAATTTGCATTGAAATTGCACAGCGACATCTAACGGGTTGTGAGCAAAATTAATTAAATCTTTTGAAATGTCAGATTATTTACCTGACCCAGACAAATTGCGATAATATACGCGCTATTACGTAAGTTGCTTTAACAATTACTGACCATTATTTTCATCATATTTAAAAAAAACTGGAAGTTTTGGAATTGTCACGAAAATAACGAGGGCCATCGAGCGTTGTTATTAAACAGGGAACTGCTCGAAAATTGATGGTTCTTTTTTGTGCAGATTTGCAAAGCGGACGCGCGAACGGCTAATAAATAAAAATTACAATATCCAAGGAGACACGTATTTCGATAATATTTGCTTTCACGATAAAAGTCGATTATGTATAAGCGCTATTAACTATGGAATTTATTATCAAATGTTTGGCCCGATATATTTCAGCGAGAATAAGAAAGTCGCGTACGAATTCCAGACTTTGAACTCGATTGCTGAACCGTGTGAGCATTTCTGCAAAATTCTGTTTATTTTTTCACCTTTCTTTCGCTTTATAAACGAATAATCCTTTATAAGCAAATAATAATATTCGAATCAAATAATATTCTACAAATATTTGTGGAAAAATATTAAATTTGCACCCTTTATTAAAAAGTTTTTAATTGAATAAATATCATTATTTTTTTATTCTAATGCATTATATTATTATAATTTTAATAAATAATAATATCTAGATATAATGTATTATAATTTAATATTAAAGAATATATAACTGCCTTAGAAATAATATTGTAAAATTGTGAAAACAATTTAGAGATATTAGATAGATTAGTCTTAGTCTGACTATTGTCTGATACATGATATTCTCTACTAAATTTCAAATATCTAAATAAGCTCAATTATAAATTATTATTTTGCATCATAAAGTGAGAAAACATTTTGTGTTATTCATAACAATATAAAAATCAAAATTACGTACAGAAATTCAACCAATCAAAGTGACCGTTTATCTTATAACCTGCTTTATAATATATGCTCAATATGACGTATAAGCAAACTTTATCCCGACTTTGTGATACAGTAAAATAATTGTTCGCCAAATTTTTCTCTCAGCGTACTACAAACTTTTCTAGTACTCAAAAATTGATATTTTATAGATCCAAAAATGCGATCGATAAACAATCTCGTTTCGATTATTAATTTTAATATGAAACGTCATAATCAACGATTAAGAAAAAGCGATTAATTGCACACGGCGCGTCTGGAAGTTGTCGTATGCCTTATATGCAAATCCGCGTTCGTTTTCATCGGTTGAAACAACTCTTTAATTCCGTGTCGCAGGACACAACACACACACACTAACGCACACGTTTCGAGAGCTTCGCGTTGCTTGGGTCAAGTATTTCAATCATGTTTCGTCGGGCTTAAGATGCACGCCTGTTTTTCTTTTCGACGCCAAAATGCAGGATTACTTTCATGCAACGTAAAGGTAAATGTCCTGCGTATTGATTGTACAAGTAACGCGACCTAGTTATGAGTTATAATGACTTAAGAGTTATGACTGCGTGCTTTTTTTCGACACACGATATTATAATCTCATGCTTAATATTTCTTCTGTACATTTGATTACAAAATTTAGTCCGATTCTTTTTATTAACTAAAAAAAGGTTTCTTTCGACCAGTGTTCTTTTTAATAAATTACATAATATTACTTCAATTAATTTTTGTATATCACTTTGTCCAGGGAATTTTCATATAAAATTTTACTGGACAAAATTATTTTGTACATATTAAAATAAAATGTGTCGAAGTAATATAAAAAGCAACATTAAGTTCAGAAATGTAATATACATATGCATGTACGTGTGTATGTATGTAATTTTCATTTTCAAGAATATTGTACACCTACGATATGAATAGAAGTATTTAAGCTTGACTTTTCAAAAATTAATAGAAATAAGAGGACAAAAATGGAGAAGACAAATGTGAATGAGAAAATAGTAAATCAAGAAAATGGAAGATAAACCAAGTGAAAGAAACTTGAAGTTTGCCATCACGAGAAGAAGAAAGGGAAGGAGCGAGCTTACAGTCAGCACAAGACTTTGTAAAGCCCGGACAAAGAAGTGTATCAAAATGCTCAAAATGAGCAAGTGTGCTTTAAAAGGGTTGCAAAATGTAGCAATAAACGATGCTTATCCGCGAGAACGTCGGCGAGCATAAAACGAATCGATATGCGGCGACCTTGACGAAAAATTGACGAAAAAGCGAACGAATGCGTTATAAAAATTCCGACATCGTCGTTATTCCATCAAAACCAAATAACTCTGACTGGAAATATTGTGCAACGCAACGTAGAATAGAAGAAGCTATTTGAGTCTGCTGAGATAAATGAAAAAGCATACAAATATGCTCGCATATGCGTGCGTGGTGTACGTGAGTGCGTTATTTGTTCAACACACCTGTACAGACTTCTGAAATGCATGTCTAATAAAAATTGTACACAGCCACATATACGCGCACATACAAATATATATACGAAAGACAATTGTATGCGCGAACACACACACATAGAATAATAATACAAAATGAGAGAAAATTAGTAGTAATTGCTATTATATTTTATACTAACTGCGTGTATGTGTTCATATATATAGCACCCCTTGAAATGTTATAGGGTAACACATAAATTACGTTTTAAAATAACACTTAAAAAATATCGTTTTCAAGGTATAGAACCTGTTACTTCACAGTCACCAGTCACACGCTTTGCCACCACTCTAGGCCGCTGCCTAAAGTATCGGTCTTTGTCAAACTCTAGTGTCAATGCGAGAGAGGCGTGGCTTACAGTGATTCTTCCGAGTGAGAGAATCGTCTTATATACTTTATTTCTAAAAACGTTACTTTATTTTTTATTAATTGTCATTTTTTTAAGATTGTCTGCTGTCTAAATAATTGATTAATTTATAGATATCTTTCAATGTACTATGTAATATATATTTACAGATACCACATACATAAAAACACGAATGTACACAGAAAGTTATGGACACGTGAATTGACGTATAAATGCGTACTCGAAAATAAACATACGTATTCATAAAAACAAAATCCTTAACACACGCGCGCACATTCGATCATCTAAAAAGATATTCAGACCTTTCTACGATAATGTTCCCTTCTGCTCTTTTCGATTGGATTAATCGAGCAGAGTCACCCGCTTAACATTTTTTTGTGCGTCTTCTTTGCTTCAAGTTCTTAAAATGACAACGAAGCTGCTTGTGATATATGTTGAGCAGAGATTGAAAAAATGACTTTCATTGATCGTACATTTGGCAGACCTTTTATGATCGTGTGTGTCATACGTATGTTGCACGACACGTGTCTGATGTATAAATGTTGAATTTACGTTATGTACTCATAAAAAAATTTATTTGTGTGAAGAAAACGGACTATTTAGAACTTTTCCATTAAAATTAGCAGGAATTCTGTTAAAAGTAATAATATCCAGTTGACATACAATAAATGTAAATTGCAAGAAGTGCATTTACAATGTTTATTAATGTTTAACAATGTTTTATGCTGTTACGGTTGCTAACACATTTATATTAACTTGTTAATTTGTTATATAATATATAATAATTTTTTAATTTCAATCTAAAGTAATGCTTTTACATTTTTAATAATTGCAAGTAATTAATTAAATTTGTATTACATGTTTAGTATTTTTAAACTGAAACTCTTTTTATTCTTTTCTCTAAAAACAATCTATATAATATAAATAGAATTTTTCTTTACATAAGTTCATACTTTGTATTCATACTGTATACATGTGTATATTCATGCTCTTTTTCTAATTACAAATAAAATGTCCATTTTGTCCATACAATAAATAAAAATCCTATTTGGAGTAAGAATATTCTATTGTTCTTAAATAGACAATTTTGTAGGTGTGAAATATGTGTGTCAGTCGTAAGTTACTTATAGTATCAATATTTACGTAATGTATACATTTTAAAGAGCTTGAATTGCAACGGTTTGTGTATGAAAAGTGATGAAAGTGGAAACAAGTTCGAGTTTAAATTCAAATTCAAATTGTTATTATTAAATTCCAAAGTTTCAATGATAGTGATTTCAGATTACGCGAAAAAAGTTCCATTACAGTTTATGGAAGGTTTAGTAAATGCAAGATGTGTTGGATAAATAGTTAAACACTCAAAAAAAAATTTCTCAAAAATAATTACAAAAATATTTAAGGGATGAAACAAATTAAACTTTTAATAAATTAAATTTTGTTCCATATATACTATATATTGCTCACTATACTATATATTTTCAGTATAGAGATTTATTTTAAACAGTAATATTAATCCAAGTAGTACAACTGTAAGTTTCCCCTTATTTACTTTATATTACTTAAATACCTTAACATATTATATTTTTGAACATTGCACTGTTATACAAGTGTTGTATAAAAATTATAATTTTTACTGATAAAGACTTTAATCTTAAGAAAATTAAAAAGATTTAATTTGAATTTTAATTGCATACAGACAATTAAAACCAACGTTGAAAATTTAATGAATTACGTTAAAGTATTATTATCCAATAACACTGATAAAAATTACGAGTACTACTTATTTATTTAAATATATAAATACACACAGTTAAAGTTGCTAGAAATATCTGGTTCAAGTATTACCAGTCGTCCTTTATGTTTACTCCATGAAATAGAAATGAATAATAAAAAGCGATTATGTTAACGCTTCATAAAAACTGCTCTTTTATTATTATAAAATTGCAAAAACTGGTCTCGTGTATAAAACCCAATGCAACAAATAAAATTAAAACTAACTTTCTCATTTGCACAAATAAATACTGTCATTGTGTGCAGTGTTGATTCTGATAAATTATTTTTCAAATTATAATACGTAAATATTTATAAACTATATGCACTCTTTGTACGTGAAAAAAAGGAAAAAATTCTTATTGAGACAATTTAGTCATTGTTTGCTTAAGATTCAATACATTCTTTAAAAAAAAAAAATGTAACTTCGCGTTTCACGTTATAAATGCCAAGTACCTAGTAATGCATTGTGGTATTTATAAATGTTTAATTTGTTCTTACAGACTGTATTATTAAAATCCCATCGTTAAGACAATTTTTTTCCTGGAATCTTTTCATTTACTATTATTATTCATCTGCTTTCTTTAGTTTTTTAAGTTTATTAAATTAAAATCTTTAATATCTAAATCGTAAGTCGCGTAAATGTCAATATTAGTTACGCAGTTATCATTATCTGTCATAAAATTACGTATTTATGTTGTTAAAAAATATCTCTCGTGGAAAAGACCGAATGATTGATCGGCTTCGAAATATAATAAAATTTAGTCATTTACAGTAAAAGTTTAAGTAAAAAATTACACTAAAAATGTCTAAAATCAATTTCAATTTTAATATATCTTAACAAAGACATATATGAAATTAGTACAACAGTACAATTTTTGCAACATGTAATTTCGATCATGTTATAAAATATGTTGGTCTATTGTAATAATTGGGTCATTTACCTTATCGCATAATTGGTATCAGATCTGTAGTAATCTACTGATATAGTTTAATCAGAACACGTGTTTATTTCAAAGAAACAAATAATTCAAAACTACTCGATCATTTAACATTCCATTTGTAAACTGTAATTTGAAGTATCATAAATATCGAATTCCAGTAATATTGGTTCTTAATTTCCCCTCTACCAATTATCTATAAAATAATTGGACACAAAACAATACAAAACCCGGTACAAATAAGTAAATAAATATTGCAGGCACAATGCATAATAAATAAGAAACGTAGTACTTTTTCACGGTTGTAAGTAAACATAAATAAACAATTGAGCTGAACAAATACATATGAAAAAAATAAAGATAAACAAAAAGAAGTGGATTGAAATAAACACTCGGTCAATTCGTAATCAATGAAAAGATATTCGTGTCAAATAAAATAAATTAAAAGGACATAAATAAACAAAAAACATGCAGATATCACGAGCTGACGCAATTGTCTGCACATATGCGAATAAGTTTTATTTATTTATAATCATAAGCATCGTGCAACGGAGCAATCATTTTGCATAACTATGTTCTCAATAAAACCGAACTTATTACCCTCAGAAAACTATTAATTCTGCAGTTATTTCAAAAGCTTCCTGCAGGAACAATTTTATGTCCGTCAATAAAAAAAGATATTAACATCAACTAGACCTTTAACGATATGAATGAAAGAAGAAGAAAAAAAAGTGTTCTTCAAAACGACTTCCAGCAGAACTAATTTTGATTCAAATCAATTGCTTAGTTAATTGAAGCGGTTCAAATTTCATTGCCAGTGCCTGCACTGCTTTGTTTCACTTTCAACCGACTCGGAATCGTCCACGGAATACTTTTCAAAGCAACGTGCAAATCGATGCTTCAATAAAAGGAAACGTGCAAAAACTTGTTTATCGGAAACATAAGTAATTAAGGAAAAGTCGGAGTTTGGACGGCGATGAAAACACAACGAAATACCAAGAAGTTGTTTAAATTGCATGTAACTCTTGTTCCTTCTTAGACTGAGAAAAATAAGATAGTAATAATGTCTATATACAACGAGAAAAATTTATTAGCAATTGTTCGTATATTTTATAATAAATAGAGAATATGTGTGCATGATAATATGATAAGGTATTTAAAAAAAGTATTAAAAAAAGATGTGACCAATTTGACCATTTTCTATTGACATTTATATTTCGTACGGATACGCGCGCATTTTATCTAACAACTGCAACTTCGCGTTGAACTGTACTTTTTAAGATTGAATCACAGCCACTGTTTGATTAATAAGCCAGGACTATTAAATTAAAAAAAATTATTAGATATTTTAAGTATTTTTTAAATAAAAATATATAGTTTTTTTTACTGTAATTTCATATATTGTCATTCATATACGATTTCTCTGTATTCTTCTTTCTTATGTTTTTATTTGGTTAATATATTTACTATTAATTAATTTTGTATCATTCCTTTCTGAAGAAAGGAAAAAAAACAAACAAAAAATTAGGTTAAAATATGATTTTAATAGTTATTGGCAAGCAACGAGAATAGAAATGATAATAAATCAAAATAATATGATTCGATAAAACTGGAAATTTTTTGTTGCTTAGTACATCTAATGATATTTTATTGGTAAATATAATGATGATATAAACAAACAAAAGCACGATTTAAAAAGTGAGAAATTATGAGTGTATGGTAGACAATGAAATTAACACCAAAAATTAAAAAATAAATAATAATATATATATAATAATAAAATAAATGATGTATGCAAATTAATATAAATAATAATATATACATAAAATAATAAAATAAATGATGTATGCAAATTAATATAAATAATAATATATACATAAAATAATAAAATAAATAATATATATTAACAACAAACAACAAAATAAGAATATAAAATACAGATAAACAGTACACTAAATTTTTTAACTTGATTACCCGAGAACAATCGATCGAGCAAAATCATCATAAAACTTTATTATTTTCACGCCATTCCGTCAAATTTTGACTTTATCTTGGAACCGTTGACGCGACGGTAAACGTGATGGTTGTTTGTACTTGTTAAACAGCCGGCAAGTGTCGGCGTAACTCGCATTTGGAGCGCAACGTACAATTGATTCTAAAATAAATGTAACGCGTTAAAGACTGCGCGCAATTACAAAAACACCGAATCAAATTAACGAGATTCGGTTCGCGCGCCTGCAAAGCGATTTTTGATTATCCCAATTATGCAACGCGCCGCACTTTTCGCGGCAATCAAATCGCACTTTAATTTCGAAGAATTCATACTGGCTCGTACGTTCGGAGCAATTTTGACTCCTTATTTGTCGGAGTTAATAGACGCAGAAAACGCAAGCACGGGCGTTAAATTAATTCGGTAATTTTAGCGGCGTTAACGTTCCTTCGAGTGCCGCGAAGTCCTCGAGCTAACGCGTCTACCAAACTGGTCATTATTGAACTCAAAAAAAGTCTTGACATTATTTAGTGAAGTGGTTTATTAATGAATTGTGTAACCGTAGACCTGGTTGACCAGTTCCATTCGAGAATAGACTTAAATTAGAATGGATTTGTTACGATTCTTTTTTTTCATTTTGCTTTCGTTATGTATAATTTACGCGAAAAAAAGTTGTATTAAAAATTATTGTACTGTTTCCTACGACATAGCGTTTTAAGTTGGTAAAATTATTGATTAAAAGTAATCAAATTTTTTATAATATTTATACGAGACAAGTTTTTGTATTGATGAAGTAAAACTTTTTCAGTTACACTGAGAAAAATATAACAGAAAAAATTACTGTTTTTAACTGTATTTGAGCCACATGTCCGTCTTTTAATAAAAATTACTGTTCTTTAAAAGCAAATACACTAGTTTTAAATGTCTTATTTATA
>JABFPN010000496.1:0-45244 GCA_022817305.1 Leptoteleia sp. ZL-2020
TTGGAAAGTGCGATTTTTTTGTCGTCTGCTCGAAAGGAAGCAGCACTTTCCAAAATACGTTTAGAATATTCAACAATACATATATTTTTGTGAATAAAAGCATACTCCCGTGTGCATAAAATAGCGCTCTGGTCCGTAGATCATGAAATATAAATTATTTAAAATTTAATTACAAAAGACACTAACTCCGTGACTGCAGGCCTTGCACTTGCCCTTAAACAATTATAAATAAAAAGACACTGACTCCGTGAATATAGCACTGATATTTCACCTTAAGTAATTTTCATTAGATTAGAAGCGTGAACGCGAAAAACTTTATATCCTTTGAAACAGAATTACCAATTTTTAGCTAATAAGAATTTTTGTATGTATAGATTTTTGTTTGAATAGAGTAAACAAGATATTTATTGTTAGTGATTGTTTTCGGAACGACAGATTCTGCAATAGAGTTTTTATAGAAATATTTCAATTGCCAATAGTAATCAATAGTAACATGGTGTGTTTTTACGATTAATTATTATTGGCAACTAAAGAATTTCTATTACAGTGGAGATTTTGCAATGCGATAGACGTTCCGGAAACGTCCGATATATTATTATTATTATTGTTGTTCTAAGAAGCACATATAAGTAGAAAAATTTAAACACTCTTTCCACTAAAAGGCAAGCAGTCGTAGCGTGATCTATTGTAGCTGAAACCTAACCTATACATTTAAAATCAAAGGTTAGTTTGATTTTAAGCTTTTCATGTCCTATTATTTCTAAGTTTTCAATTAAATATAAAAAAATCTATTCCTTAAAGTAAGTAGAGAAATATAGTCGAAAATTGTTTATTTTTTTATTATAAAAGTTTACTTTGATTATTTTTTTGACATTGTAAGAAAAGGAGGTTATTGCATGAATAATAAGATTATTAAATTTTCAAGCAAAATAAAACGATATTGAAATAAATAAACTAATATATGAAATAGGGGATAAAATAATTGAGATAAATATGATAAAGTATTACTTATTGATTTTAATGAAAAATCTCAGTGGCATTTCACATTCTCTTAAGTTTCATTTTTGTCTCATAAATGAGCATTGCAAAAGTGTTAAATTTCATTAGATTAGAAGCGTGAACACATGATCGGAGGAATCTTTTCTTTTTTGTCAGAAATGTTTACAGGAGGAGATGTAATTATTATGATTTTTGTATAGATATTTTCTATGCTGTAAGGGGACATTTTTAATGGTGCCGTTCGTGCACCCTATTTCGTACAGATCACAGAGGCGATTGCCCCTCTGTGTAATGCAAGCGTCACCCCATCTATCGAATTATTTTGATTCTACGATAATTTGCCCTTAATACGCTCTTCTCACCCTGCACAGCCCTTTATGCAGGAATAAAGAGAAAGAGAAATGAACATGTAGTACTTTACCCGAGTTTACTGCATTTATCGAAATTATGAGTGTGTGACATGGTCTAATGTGATTCTGTATGCAGTCGAATCATTTAGGCGTAAGGGTAAATGTCGTTTGTATAATAAAAGTCCGGTATTAAATTTTTATGTTCCTTATGAGTGACAGAAATTAGAATTATACTTTCATGATAAAACTTTATTATTGTTATTAATGTTATTGTTGTTGTGCAGTGTAACATAGAGACAGAACAATTTGGAATAAGTTAATTATTGATTTAATGAGTGAATATAACAAAAATTTAATTTGTAAAACAAAACTAAAGAACAAGACTGAGGAACATATTTAAAATAACAAATGTAAATAATCATTGCTTTTATTAATTAATTCTTTTTTAATAAAAACATAATTACTAGAACTTTCTAGTAAATATTGTTGAAATTTTATTAATTATTACATCTTTTTGCTTTTTATAGCAATGTATAATATACATTGATTTTTACATGGGTACAACATGTACGTGACTTAAGTTAATATATATATACTTATATATACGAGACATTTATACGGTGCAAAGCACATACGTGACATATATGTGTCATATACACTTGACTTCCACACATTTTCTGCTTTTTCTTTCACACATTTGCTGTTTTACGGATTGGAACTGCCAATCAGTTTCTGCCAACCTTTTATTTCAACTCATCAGTTTCTTCGCCGGAACAGAAAATTTGTGAATGTTTCCGGTCCCGAAAACAGCAAATGTGTGGAAGTCGAGTGTATATTGATTTTTACATGAGATAATTATACAATGTCAAAATGAAAATCTGCAGGTGCTTTCATCATTACATTGAGCATTCATATAGTTGTATATAATAAAACGAGAACTTGTCAATATATTGATAACCTGCCGGCTTAATATCGCATTTGATCTTAAACAAACTTTCAACCGGAGAGCAAACTCCGCAGGCGAACAAAGTAGCAGGATGTGCGAGCAAGTTGAGTACGCGAAAATGGCGAACGAATTTGCCACGGTTTCGTGATTCGGTTCAATTAAGCCCAGGGTGGTATTATAATGCGAAATCAGATGCCTCGCGGCGAAATTTAGTGTCGCGTAGTCGGACACAGCTGTTCGTCCGTTGGAGAGCCATTGTGCCCAATTAACGCTAACCAACCGTAAACGCCGTGGGTCTAATTGACAGATTCAATTTCACCGCGACAATGCCGCTTCCTCCGTAAGTCGCCTTTGCAACGGCTCGTGCGGGATTTTTCGAAAATTACAACGAAATCGACTTGCGCTCGCTTCGACATGGATCGCGGATTTTCCGTCCACCCCTCCGCTCGTCCGCTCCACTTTTCTCCCCACTTCGGGGCTAATGGCGGGCGATTTCCATTTTTCCAGAACACAAATCTTGAATGTTGATTCACGGCAAAAATATTTATTTCCATTAGCGCACGTGCTTTTGAATAATGATTCGTGAGTGGTAATCCAGGGAACGGCCGTAAATGCTGATCGATGGGAACTGGATGATTTTATATTTGAGACGGATTAACATTTCAATTCGAGGCTTTTTACGTCAACGGAAACCTTTTAAGGACCGTTTGTTCTTTTTAAAGATACATCGTTGTTCATAACGACGGCTGGCCTCACTTCGGCTATCACGGAGAGAAAAGAAAAGAATATTAATTAGAAATCAAGGTATTTCAAATTTCAGTAAACTTATTTTAGGTTAGGTGTCGCTATTCAATGTTTCTAACCTGTGTCTAACTTTTTATAAACTATAAAAAATATATAGCGATATCAGGGTAAAATATGAGCAAATGTATTTCCATTCTTTTGATTGCCCACAAATTATCGGGTATACAACATGAACCTTTAATCGTTTTGAAGCGAACTTTTGCTTCCCAACTTTTTTCGCGCATTTCTTGAACCCACCTTGTCCAAGTGTATAAACTTGCGGAAAGAGGGGTGGTTGGATGGATAGACTGAGCCGTGTCGACAAGCTTGATATCTTAAAGTAATAATATAATTCGATTGGAGGAACGAACGAGCGAGCCAATAAGAGGCTCCCTTTAATCGTGTTACCTCGTTATCACGTTGCTCTGCTGTGAGGTGATATCAGCGGAATATCAATTATAGTGATTAACCGAGACGCGAGCGCAAACTTCTCTCCTTTGAAGCCAAAAGCAAGGTAGAATATTTAAATCCTTGTACGATTTTCTTAGGCATTTTATTACTTCTTCGCTGAAATTATCTGACGAAACAATGGGCTGTTGTACAGATAGTATTTTTTAGATGTATAGATCATGTATAATATATATGATATATGTATATATATTATACCTATATATGTATATATATTATATATAAATATATATAAATATGTATAAATATATATATATATTTTATTACTTTTTCGCTGAAATTATCTGATGAAACAATGGTTTGTATAGATAGTATTTTTTAGATGTATAGATCATGTATAATATATATGATATGTATATATATTATACCTCGATTGTAATTTTCGATATATATATATATATATATATATATTATACATAGTGTTTTTTTTTCTTTTTCTAATATGCATATTTGTAATATTTATCCAAGTTTAAATTTGGCTGTACAAGTACACAATTATCTTAAATTTATCTACGCATGGTATGTATAGTAATTTATAAAATGTCATAATTATTCTGTCAAGTAGAAAGGTTTGATTTTGAAATTTTAATGAGCTGTTGCATTTTGCATTGCAAAGCAAAATGGAGGCAATTTGTCATGGAGACAGGAAAATTAAAGTTTAGCGGTTGTTGGTTAAAAAAATAAAATTATTTATCGTGTTTACGTAGTAATGCACTTCGTTACTTGCGATGCGTGTAGGTGGATGATCTCATGGTCGAAGGAAACAGCACATCATGATAATAACAGCCATCAAACGCAGACCACTTAGAACCAGACCGATGTCAGAATGTCACAAATTGGTCTTATGAAAAATATGTGCTCAAACAAATATAACTTTGGCATAAATGAAGAGCAAATTTTATGCAAAGTATAGCAAAAGTATGCACCGGTGAACAAATTTAACAGAAAATTATAAACTTTGTGGGGATCAAGTTTATTTATATGTTAAACTTAGCAAAGATTTGTTAGGTTCTGAAAGAATGAAAAAGATTTAATATTAATTAATTAAATTTGAACACTTTTTACTAGAAAATTGGTAATCTTGACGTATCCTGTAATTATTGGAATAAGTACTATGTGATTTAGTAGAAATTAATTCAAGTTCAGGTTAGCATAAAATCAGTAAAATTACTAAAATAAGGTTATAATTTTTATTAGTTTCACGTTTTTAACAATTAACTAAAAGGGACAAAATATATTTGATTCATTCAATTTTAATAATTGGGTCACATAAATTTACAAATTAATAATAATGTGTAATTTTTACATGAGAATGGATATATACTTATTCCAGTAAATAAGAAATTATTAAAAATTATTCAAATGCAGAAACGTGTATTAAAACTTTTTAATCAATAAATTTTAATTAGTTACAATAAAGATTTGTGCACTTGAATAATTTTTAAAGGTTAATTAATTAAACAATTTAAAGAATGCGTATTTTTCCCATATTCTGGATGGCATAAAATTTTATTTCATAGATCAAAATGTTTTTTTTTTATCGACTTTTCATTCAAAGTTTTAGTTCATGATCAAGACGAATTAAATATATACACTTGCCTGGTAATAATAAAAACTTGTCAAAATTAAATCTCGCAGGTTAAAATCATTTTCAAGTCTGTGGCAATGAAAAAATTTTAAATAATAAACAGGAAAAAATGTTTGTACCAAAAAAAAAAACCATTAAGAATTATTGTGCAGGAACCTTATGGCGTATTCGGAAAAGATTTTCAGAAAATATTCTCTCTCTTTCAAGTTATCATTAAATGAAAAAGAAAAGAGACAAATTCTTACAAAATATTATAATGTCATTTTCTGAATACGCCATTAAAGTCCAATCGTTTGTATTTTGTACATTTTGTACCTTGTACAAACATCTGCGCATTAAGGTTCTATCGCAGTAATACGCGATTTATTTTTCAGTGCGGTTGCAAGACTTGTTTCTCGTTTAGTTGACCAATGTTTTTATTTCAAATAACCAAATACGTTGTTTAGTTGCTCTAATTAAAAATATTTGTTATTGAAGGACAAAATTCGGTTCGTTTAACTAAACGACTCGTTTGTTCGACCACGGTTTGATTGTATCAAATATCGTGCATTAACAAGAACGCGTGACGACAGTACGACATTAAACTGTCCACAATATCCGCCATTTTGAAACAGTTGCGCTGCAAAAAAAGAGATCACGAGCGAGCTAGAAAGAGAGATAGGTATTACAAACGTACGCTGTTTTCAGGAAATGGCGTATTCTATTGTCTTTTTGTCATAGGTAAATTGTTAAGACAATTTTCGTCAAGTCGATTTGAATGTCTGCGGCTAAACTGTACATCGTATCAACCACAAAGCGCCATTCTTTTAGAAACAAAACATTCTTACTCGGACTTACATCCTAAATTCTTTTTAATGACTGTAATGCTATGCGCGTTTTAATTTCCCTTGTGGAACAGAATGTTGAAAAATGCTGAGAAATACCGAAAAACTGCCAAAATTGGGAATGTTCTTTATTAATTGTTCAGCCTTCTTTTCTACAAAGGTTATCGAGGTACAATTTAATAAAAACAGTGTAAGAGAAAAGCATAATGCTTTTAATTAATATGATAATGACAACAAATTTATGGTGATGTACCAAGTCTGCTATCACGGAGTTGGTGTCTTTTGTAGTACAAATTTAACCAAGGTGTAGTATTAGTGCTATATTCACGGAGTCAGTGTCTTTTTATTTATAATTGTTTAAACGACAAGATTTACAAATCGGTCAACGTACGTCAATTCTATGGCATTGGGAGAATATTATTCAGTACATAAAGTCATTTATGGTTTTCAAATACGACCTAACTTTTGGAAATAGACTTTTTATGAATTCAAAAACTTAAAAACCCCATTTCCAAAAGTTACGTCGTATTTGAAAACCACAAATGACATTATGTATTGAATAATATTTTTCTAATGCCTTAAAATTTACGCACGTTGGCCAATTTTTAAATCTTGTCGTTTAAACAATTATAAATAAAAATATACTGACTCCGGGAATATAGTATTGATATTTCACCTTAACATCATTAGATTTTTGAGTCAGCATTTGAAATAAACAAAATCATTAGTGTTAACGTTTAATTTAACTCAGATTAATTTAAGATAACGAATTTATATAATGAAATTTTTATCTAACGACCCAGTATATGAGAAATTATTAAACATTTATTAAAAAGTTGTAATACACGTTAGTGTATTTGAATAATTTTTAATATTGATAAATAAAATAAAATGATAAAATAATTTCTCATTTACTGAGTAGTGGATAACTGTTAATATTTATGATTAATGTTACATGATAGGTAAACATTATAATTTAAATGTATTCTAATCATCTTTTAAATTAATTTTATATAATGGTGATTACAGGAAATTCTGGAAAAGCCATGGACAAAAGTGAAGACCAACAGAAAACACAAGCGAAATGCAAACATGACAAACCAAAAAAAAATAGTTGCGCTTTTTATTTAAAGAAAGTGTAAGACATTTTTTATAAATAATATGAATAATTTCACGCAAAATTACAGTACCTACTCGGAGAGAAAAGATTAATAAAATTTGCTGACATTCTTAGTAAACTGGTTATATATTTTCAAAACTTGGAAAATTACTATCTTAAGTTAGTAAAACATATCAATTTGTTGGAAATGATTCTTAGAAAGCTGACACTTTTTACTAACTTAGGATAGTAATTTTTCAATTCTTGCAAGTATTTCAAAATATTTATTAATAATATTTTCACAGAATTTCGAGAGCTAGCCGTAAACACAGAGAAATAGAAAGAGAACGAGAACGAGAAAGGGAAAGAGAGGCTGAAAAAAGGCATCGTGAAATACAGCATGAAATATACCACGAAATTGGAGAATACGTAGCGGTATACATTTCATTTATTTATTCAGAAATAATATTAATTTTCTTGTATTTCTGTTGAATCATATATAAGGTGAATGTCCCAATTAGGATACACATTTGTAATAAAGATTGTAAGTTTCTCATTACCTAGCTAACATATTTAGATGAACAAAAATCGTAATGATTTGTAATATTTTATATTGCTTTTTTATTCTCCATTATTAGTTTTAATTTTATTTCACGTGCCACGTCTTTTTTTTATATTATTAAACACTGGGGTATTCATATTAATTGAATGATTTAACCAAGCAATTAATAATCAAAAGAAAAATAATAATTTTTTAATGTTCTTTTTTTCTTTTTCAATTAAGGTTGAAAGTAGAACCAGTGAAGTTTATCCTGGTTTGCCAGATATTCATGGCAGAAAATTATTAAGGAATTTATGTAACAACTACCATTCGACGACAAGTACAAATAAAGATGAAAATCTTAATAAAATTCGGCAGGAGTTATACCTTCAAAAGTAAGTTTACATTCTAAACCTAATTCATATATACAAAATAGTACACAATTATAATAAAAATAATGTTATTCGAATGTATTTTCCAGACGTATTGAATTTGATAAAGAAATGGCACGCAGAAGAGGATTTTCCAGATTGGAAGCAAGGCGTGTGAATCGAGAGGAAGAAAGAACTTTATCTCCGGAACCTTCAGCGGAGAGTTCAGAAGATGAATATTCGACATATTCATAGTATTAGTTCAATTTATTAGATTAATATAAATGTTGCGTACTCTACAGGTACGCTACCTTTAAGACTGTCTTCGAAAGGACAATAAATTATTTCATTTATTAAAATTTGTTCTTTTTTGTTTATACGAATAATTCCTTTTTTCTCGACACTTATATTTGCGCACATATCTAACAACTGCAACTTCACGTTGAGCTTTGCTTTTTAAGCATGAAAACGATATATTTCAAATTTAAATTCATTTTAGGAATGAATAGATTTCTTCAAATCTAAATTCTCATATTTCTTATTTATAAAAGCGTTGAAGTGCAGACGATTTGAAATAAGTTTTTTTTTTTTTTTTTTTTTTTGAAATATTTGGTAGAAAAGCTATTCTCTTCACGGTTAGACGCATTCGTTCTTGTGCACGAAGTACGAATGCCAATGCAACGCTTCGAAGAAGGTTGGAACGCGGATGGCAATTAGTGTAATTAAATAATAATTGAAACGAGGGAACGGTTGGTTGTAAGGGAAGGGATCACTGCTACGAACCACGCCCCAAGTACATTTGGCATCTCAACCAATCACGCGAAACCAACATGATATTTAGAGGTGGTTGGAACTGTAAAGGACACTGTTTTATGTCCTTTATAAGCAAATGATCCTAGCAATTACATAAAACTGTGAAAGCACTCGACAAATGTTTTCGAGTAAACCTCCGAATTATAATTTCTATTACAATTTATTTCTGTTATAGATAAGGGAATACTGTCTGATAAGTAAAGAAAATCATATAAATCGTAAATTTGTAAATGTTTATCTCAAAATATATTCGAACTCAGAGAGAAGAAAAAAATTCGCCAACTGAAGCTGATTCAGTATTAAGTTCGAAACAACTTAATGATTAACCTCGAACAATGTTTGAGTCGAAAAAGGTCTGATTCGAGGCACGTAGCAAGCTATTAGCCGAGGCGTTAAAATATTCCCTCTATACTTGGCGAAGAAAAAGGCTTGCGCTTAAATATAAGCAATTCCTTCGCAGCCCTGCGCAATTTTGCACGTATAATGTACATGAATAAAACATAAATCGCCCGGAATGCTGTGTAACTTTAAACTCTTATGTACATTTGCGCAATCTACAGTAACGTTTTCATATCACTAATTGCATCAAACGACAGCCACGATGCTTTTTGCGAAGGACAAAAATAATCTGTTTCTATCAGCACTCGCCATGCCGCGGCGTAGAACGAGCTGCAGTTAATGAAATATCTTGTAAAAACACGCCAACTCCAATTCAATAAATGCTCGATTATTTTCTAAAAAAGTCGCGATTTGACTGACTGCAAGTGGGTTACAAGTGTGCTATTTCAGAGAGCAAATTCACGCGATGAAAGGTAATGTTCAAACACGTTGGTCATACTATGAATTATAACGCTAATTGAAATATGGAATTATGTATGTATAATGAATGCGTCTATTTAAACAAAAATAATATAATCATTGACAATAATTGAAAATAATAAACGGGCGGTGAAAAAAAAATAAATAAAACGTAGAGGTTAATAGCTTTTTGGTAAAGTAATTGCAAATGTTAATAAGCGAATAAAAAATGCGTTAATAATTGTAAATTATATATTTTTGTTTAAAGTCTGCAAGAGACAATTGAATCAAGTAAGGAGATTTATATAGAACCGCACAGAAAAATGTATAAGCAGTACCTTAAATTTAAATATCTTATATGTTATCTTTTAATTTTGTCGATTTCGCAAATTACATTGGGCAAAGGTATCTGAAGCCTTAAGTATGACCACAACGCAATTATGGCGCCCCTAATCTAGCTGAACCTTAACCAAACCGAGATATCCAAAGAAGAAAAGGGTTACCGTGAAAACTGCAGGATACCAAGAATGATTCAAGATTTGTTAGCGTAATGCTTCGCGTGGATGAAAAAAGAAGTGGCTGCTAGGTGGGGTGGATGGTAACTTAAAGCATTAGCGGGATCTTCCAATGGGCTTGCAGAGCGAGGGCGGCGCAGTCGCCGTAGCTCTCTTCCACCCTCGAATCCGGGTGGCAATGCTTCGTCGACGACGCGGGAAGTCCAGGGTGTGAAAATCAGGGGATGAAAGAGGGGTTGTGAGAAGCCGAAACACCCGCGGTCCGGCGCCCGGTAGCGCGAGAGAGAAGGATGGAAAGGGAGAGGCGGCTGCCATGAATAGACAAGAGGGATAAGTGAGAGGGTGAGATTGCCGCCATTTTACAGTGGCACGAATCTGCATAACGATCAGAGACGTCGTATTTATGGAAGCTTTTCTCCGCTATCTGCATAATTTTCTGTCGCGGGCGAGACGGGAGGTGAGGAGGGGAAGGAGAGACAACCAGCGAACAGCATCCACAGTTTTATGTGCTCGACTTATAAAACTTCCAAAAGAGTCGCCGAGTAATCAGAGCCTGCCGTTAAGACGGCGCTTTTTGGTTTCGAGTCGGTTAGATGGGATCATGTTTATTCATTTGAGTTACGTTAATTAACGAGGAGTTTCACTTATGTGTCTGGAATTGCGAGTTGGACGCGAATATAAAAGCGATGAGATTATCGTAACATTTAAGCAACTAGTTATTGCTGCGATTTTTTACTTTAGTTTACTCATTCAAATAAAAATTATGGTCTCCGAGCGAAATGAATGGCGAACGTATGGATTTCTAGACTAAAATGTTGTTATTAAATTAAATAATTGAACTGTGTATTTTGTATCTATATTTTTTGTGATATATTCGGTTTCTGTTATTATCTTGCATCATGAAAAAAATATGATTTAGTTTTGAACAAGATCATTTCCCAGAGCGACTGTTGAAGAAGAAAAATACTTAGTGACAAGCCCTAGTGTCGAGGGGCAGTTTCATGATTAGGGTTCTTAATAGTCCAGCATATGGAGCCGAAGGGTAAACCAAGATAGTGATCTTTTCCTCTCCCCATTGTGACCATAGATATAGTAGTTTGTACTAACAGGTCCTATTTCAAGGGATTAAAGACAGGCCCTATCTCCAAAAACCATCTTTGTTTTTTGATCCGTTGCATCAGATGCAAATATCGCCTTTTGTCATTATTATCTAACCGCAGCAAGTATCGCCAGATCAAAATTATATTGCAGATAAAATGATTACGATTTTAAATATTTATGATTTATTAAATTAATGACAGTAAGTGAACGAAATGCTGTTTGAGATTACCTATAACTTATATTATATTTGCACATATTTCATAAGCTTTGTAATATTTTTATGTGTTAATATACTTCAATGTATATATAAAATATCACGTTCAATTCTTGTCTTTTATTTTCATTTACTTCAGATAATATGAAATTCAATTGAGATAACCGTATCACACATGTGGAGAAGAATGTGAAAAATATAGATCTTCAGATATTATATGAAATAATCTGATAAGCGTCATAAACTCGACCATTGTATTGTGGAAGTAATATTCAATATCATTTTGTTACCTTTGACAGACTGTTACGTGGAAATATAAAATCCTATTCATATATAATTCTGTAGTTACGTGGGATCACTTAATCTGAGAAAAAAAATTTATTTGCCTTTAATACTGAAATTTACTATAATTAGTATAGTTTAAATATATATATATAGAAATATAATACTGAAGTTTAATTATAATTTTAACTACAATGTGTAAATCCTAAGTGTCTCAGATTTTTTCCATTTTTATTGTGGTTCGAGATGAATTGGTATTCATTGACTCATGATTCTTCCATTGATAAATTGACGCGAGAAGGTATCTCTTTCTTCATCAGGCACATGCCTATTTGGGTCAGTACCGTGCAGCGCTCGCGGTACTGAGTTTTTATTGCGCAAGAAATTTTGGACCGCGCGACGTTCTTCACCGCTTCCCGCGCTTTTTTCTTTTCGCCATTTTTAAATGTGCTGGTGGCCACGCTCGTTGGTGGCCGAGTCGTTGTTTATGTTCAGCATATTGCCTTTATCGGCAAATGTGAAATTTTATATACATTTAGTGAGTGTTCATAAGTGGCGTTGCCTTTAACGGCAAACCACCTTGATCGTGGTTAAGTATACTGTTTAATTTTAAAGGGTTAACTTTAATTATAAACACCGGTGTGCGTTAGTTGTAATTGTGTGAATTTGTAGGCTGCCTTTGCCGGCAACTTAGAGTGTTTAAATAAAATTATTTACTTTCGTAAATGTTTTCAGCCATCGCTCCTGATTTCGATTGACTACAGTACGTGTATTTTTTAACCGATTTGATGGTTCAACTTCTTAATTTCGAGTGAATATACACCCAAATGCGGTCCTTTATATAGGTATGCTTTAATATTTATTATTCACAAAAAATCTATTTACAAGTTATCAACTAAATTGATATCAAATAAAAAAATCAAGTTTTTCTGTTATTATTTATGTTTTATAATTATCTTGATTTATATTATTTTCATTTTTTGGTTACATAAACTTATCAGTAAGACTAGTGTTCGACGTAAATATTGATAAGTTATAGATACAATTAAGTGTTAAAAATAAATATATACAAATTTTGAAGAAATTTCTTTATAAACCGTTACTGAAATGATATACAAATAGCATATAACAAATAGCTACATCTTGTAATTAATATAGCGTATTAGGCATTGGTTACACTAGCATTACTGATGAGTTTATGTGTAATTAAAAAACGAAACGCTATCAACATCTATTATACGTTATTATTGTAATTAATATTATTAAATATTACATGGCAATACATCATAATTATGAATATGTGTAAAATTATAAAAATTAGTTACAGTATCTAAATATTAATTTGGAAAACTTTGAAATTTAACTCAAGGACTCGACTATGAACAAGCAAATGGATGTGCTATTAGGAATATGGTAGGCGTTAATAGTAATTTGTATTAAATATGCAATAACTCCTTATTATGTTTTCAAACAAACTTGCCTGGGTCAGGTTGAGCCGATTTGGAGGTTTTACGATCCTTGGTTGACACTTTGATGCAATTGCCAGGGAATTGCGAGCTCAATAATTCAAAGGCCGATATAATGAAACTTGTCTGCTGGCTCGATCCATCATCGCAAATAACGCGCAACCCTTTTGCCGTGCTTATAAGAAATATATCCAAGGATTAGAAAAATTATGGCAACTCGTAACTCGAGTGGCAATTGGGCGCGTCGTTTCGTTCCGAGAATTGATTGGAACCCGGAAATGGGATTCCGCGTGTGCACGAGGCCAACGCTCCTAGGAAGCATTACGTCGGCGGATTGATCGAAAAAAGCAACTCGTCGAGGATAATCGTTTATTGGCCCCCTCCCCCCTACCTTCCTTTCGTAGGAAATAGTTGCGCACTTCATATCGAATTCGTGCCATTACAAACAAATGTTGACTATTTGTTATGGAATTTGCTTCGGTGGCTCGCGTTTGTTTTCATCCAAGAAATATCGAAATTGAATTGAATCTAAAATAATGGAGAATAACGCACTTTATAACGGATCTAGTTACATCGAGAGAGGGATTTATTTGTTTTCCAATTGGATTCCTTCGGAAATAAGGATGTCTTCGTATGATGGAGAGGATTGTAAGGGGACGAAGCGTAGAATTAATTTAGATAGTCAAAATTGTTAACTGTAGGAATGTATAACTTTAAAAGAGGTGTTTTTATGTAAATCAGCGAAAATAATAATTTGTATATTATAACATACTCATTTTGATGAGGTTTGATAATTTGTGATATTGTAATTAAAGTTTTAAATACTTCATATGAACTGAAATAATTGATTTGTTTTTGTAAAAAGTTTTATCATTATGTATATAATGTTAATTAAATAGTCAATTTAAGACGTTATTTATTACAAATAAAGATAATGTATTTTATAGTGATGATATATATTAATAAATGTTTGTAATGTAGGGATTTCTTTTATAAAACTTGTAAAAATAATTGCAAATTTGCATCATTATTTTTGCAGACACCAAAGCGTAGGAAAGTTACTATACCTTATAATTGCATCAAAGTTTTAGTAAATGTCTTACAATCTTTACTGTAGCATCTCATAAATTGAATACATTGTGTACTTTTTCGAGTATTATTTTATTAAAATACTACATGTTATTTGTCGTTAACGTTGTTATAAAGAATAGTACTTTTTATTACATCTTTTTGGTAAAAAGATATTGTGTCTTTTAATACAGCGTAATAGAATTTATGCGGCAATTACGACAAGAAAATTGTTATTAACTAACATGCATACTGATTGTAATCAAACTTTGTTTTTATTTATTTTTCAACCAGTTTATCTTAGTTATTATAAAAAATGATTACTATTTCTCCCCGTTCCGCGACAACTTATCTAGGTATTATGTAGAAAAACTGGAGACAAAAAGGGGTCGGTTCTTTTGCGCTCGGCGAAGAGCGGCGTCTAAAAGAGTGTTCCGTTAATAATTCCTTAGGTATTCGTAAGAAAAATATTCAGCGCGACACAAACGGAATGACGCCCGCTCGCGTCGCTTAAGACTCGAAGTCGAGCCGGAAGCCAGCTCGGCCTTGGCAACTATGCGTCGCCAACGTCAAAAGCAGAACTCGGAGGCAATCATGAGCTTTCGAATGCAAAACAGCAGCTTTCCCAGGCACTCGTGGCACTTTTACATTTAAATGTAAACTTGCAGAGTGCGCTACCGACACGTCACGTATACGCGCCTATATTCGTATAAAGAGCACGATGGCGAACGACGACGTTGACGCAAGAGAGCCGAATGTAAATCGAGAAAGCGGGAGAAAGCGAGATATCGCGAGGCGAGGTATCGCGGGATTTAATATTTTACACCTCAAATGCCGGGCGTGCACGAGAAATGCAAATCAGCCGCCCCTTTCAACGCGAATTCGATTTAAAACGCTTTAATTTCTGCAGAGCGACCCTGCGCCAGCCACTTTTACATCCGTTTCAACTTCCGCCGATCCTTTTTCCACGTTGAACCATCGCTAGTCAAGTAACTAATTGGGCGGTATTAGGCTACCTAATATCAAAAGGATGCTTACGTGGAAAGTGCTTTACTGGAAAAAGTTAATTTTCTACAGTCGAAAAAAAAATGCATTAAAAATTCCTGTGCTAGGACTTCGATGTGCAGCCATGTATACCATGTAGGAAAACTTATCTTGCCAACGCAGTAAAAATTGTGGTAAAAAACACCAACGAATTTCAACAATATTTCAAGTAAGTTTTTGTTTAAGCAATGGAGTTTCATTTAAAACAATTAATCTTTAATAAGTTTTATATTGATTTATAATTTACAACATAATTTATCTTTTCTACAAATCCTGAATCAATATTCCAAACTCATAACGAAAAACCACATTCATCCAATCCGAACATTGCTTCTATGTCTATAGATAGCGACTTTTACACTTGACCATCCCAATGACCACTGTATCAACCTCTAAACCACATTTTACATTTTCAACTAACGTTATGCTTTGTAACATAAACGAGACTATTTCTTAACAAACACATTTAATAACCTGTTCGCTTTTTGTAGGTTGTAAAATGATCGTCAACTGCGGATAAGGATACCTAGCCATTAGCGTAGGTACAGCGAATACTGCACATGCGTAGGCATGATGGGCCACATCTAAATTTAAAATCTGCTTTGCATAATGCCTCGGACAACCCCAAGGTCCGTCTAATTGTGACCCGTTCGAGCCTTGGATCCCTTCGACACCTATGGCAACCATTTTAAAAGCGGCTCTTTCCCCGGCAACTTCCGCTCTGACGCTCCTGAATGTACGTATACTCTCTCATTATACGTGCACGCGCGTCCGTACGTTTCTTTGTCATAAAGGCTCTGTCGCATCGGATGCGTTACACCGTGTAACTTCGTTTCTTCGGCCCGGTTCTTTGATTCATTTTGCGAAGCCACTTTTTTTTTCTCTTTTTTTCATCCAACTTGATTCTGTTCCGGTTCATGTTTAAATTACACTAATCATAAATAAAACTTAAACATATGAAAAACTCAGAACATCACATTCAATATTTTTAATTGAATTTGTTTAATATCGTTTTTTATTTTTCAATAATAATTAATATAATAAATTTATCATTCATGTTTTATGCTTTCTAATGAGCATATAAAGAAGAATCACTCATCTAGTATAGTAAAAGATACTTTAATAGTCAATGATATAGTTCTAACGATATCCTAAGGATAATTTTGGAACGAATAATAACATTTATTATTATTATTATTATTATTATTATTGATTATGTTAAGTAAATTATTATTATGTTGTTATTATTATAACATTGATCACATGTTCTGAAAACGGACTGAAAGTCAACAATATTACATTATTTACTTAATATATGAAACTTTATAATTTACAACATCATATTATTTATGACTTAAACTCAACTTTTAAAAAATACTATGTGCAATACTTAACTATTATGCATTAACAACCTTGATTTACTTTAACAAACGAAAGCATTCTTAATGCACATCCTATTTTTCTCAACGCGCCACTGGAATGGTACCGATTTTTCAACGTGAAATGTCTCCAAAGAACGATAAAGCGTTCCATAAATTTGCTTCAAGTTTTTGCCGGGAATAGTTCATTGTAGTTACGAGCTTGAAAATAATAAGCGGAAAATAAGCCGGGCAAAAGAAAATCCATATAAATCAACAACGCATTACAAGACTTTTACGTATTAAATTCCCATCGTATCAGTTTACGCCGTAATTTGGACTTATTTTGCGCGAGCTATATGTTTTAAATTACACCTTGCACGTTTTCCATCCAGAATAGCTCGGACGTTACGTTTATAATAACGCTGCTGCGTTGTTGCATGCAAGAAAATCGTACCCGCAACAGAGTGCGCGCGCGTACGTATGTGTAAAATGCAATTGTATGGCGTGTTAAGTCAATTATCGTGCCGTCGATTAACAATTATGTGTTGTTACGGTGAAGGGTCCCGAGCAATCCAACGTTTCTACGCACCAAGGAATGCTGGGATTTCTTCCACCAGCGGAAGTCAAGGCGAATATGATCAGAAGCACTGATTATTTGTATCGATTCAATCGTTTCTCCAATTCGGACATAAGTTGACGATAATCAACATATCATTTCTTACAGGCTGCGTTTTTGTCCGGCGAGGATATCCATTTTGGCGTAATGGTCAAATGCGTTGGATTAAATGCGCCGGGAAAGAGTACGGAAAATTGAGTTCTTTAGCTGTAAGAACGTTGAGAAGAGAATGTAATCAATTGATGTAAGTGTAGGTTAAAGTAGAGAAAAAATTTTGGTTTTGTAGTGATAATTTAAATTCTGATGGTATAAGCTATTTTGTGTTATTTATAAAGTTATTTTCTGTACATTTATAGCATGAGATATACACGGAGAAAAAAGAATATTAAAAATTAGAAAGCTGAGATTACAAATTTTAATAAATTGCATTATAATTGTTGACAAATTTCTTGGTTTATGGTTTGTCCATTAGGTGACGCTATTCAGTGTCTCTAACCTATGTCCTTCATAAACCAGTTATAAAACAGTTTATTAGAATTTAAAAAAGAGAATGTTCAGTTGTACCAAATTAGAATTACAATTTTTAATAAACTAATTTAATAGATTTTAGAATTTTAAAAAATATTATTAAACTTTTTTTTTCTCTTAGTGTATATAATTGTATAAAGTCTGCCATTAATAATGGCTAAAAATTGTATAAAGTAATAAATGCAATAATTTTACAGGTTTTTGTATCACTTTTCTCCAGCGTCATTATTGTTGGAGTGTAAAACAAAATTGGATTTTCTTAACACGGGAAAGCAACGATTCGATACGGAGAAATGACTTCATCATACAAATTGTTGATGCTTATTGACTTTAACTTAGTGGCATTCATCTGACGAGAGCAAGGGCCTTCGTTAAATTCCTCTTGAAGCGTTTGACTAGATGTGCCAGCGCAGTTATTAACACAAACCTCAATAGTTGAGTCACGCAAGCTGATCAACATAATTGATGGAATTCATATTATGGACTTATGTATACTGAGAAAACCTATTAATAGTTGTTACTATATTTCATAATAATTTGAGGATATTGGTGCATTTATAGTATTTAAATATTAATGCAATGTAGTAAATGTTTGAAAATTTATTTAAAAAAAATATTAGAAAAAAATGTTGTCAAGGAATAGAACTCGTTGCCTAACAGTTCTTAATCGTGCTATTTACCATTACTTTACGTCAATGCTTGGAAAAATGTTGGTCGTGTCGTCACTTGTGTGCGAATGTGAAAAGGGCGTGGCCTAAAGTTTTCCAGCCACTTTATGAAGTAAAACCATATTTTTAAGTGGATGCGTATATTGTTGGTAACGAAGGTGACTGGTGACGGGTTCTATTCCTTGATAATGACATTTTTTTCTAATATTATAATACTAAATTATAATATTAAACTACTTCATATTATAGGAATACTATAAATGCATTAATATTTCTGAGATATTACAAAATATAATTGCAATTGCTAATAAACTTCTTTCATTGAACGAATTGATGAATCAGATGCACTTAGCATAGTCAAGGACCATTTTTGACTACAGAACAACTGAAAGTTTGTAAAGTTGTATCATAGTAGGTCCTTTCCACTCGTGTTTAATGTACTATTAAATGCAACCATTGTGTCGGCCGTTCACCGCTTCTGTAGATCGACTTCTTCGCCGGTCGACGCAAATCGCCCCTCGCAAATCGGAGGGATCATAAAAGTGGACACGTGCTCGTCCACTTTTACGCCGACCCCGCGACAAATTCGAAAGCAAAGCGACTCATCCCGCCCATATCCGTTTTCGGCTTCACAGTCTTTCTCTTCCGCACTATTCTTTTCCCCTTTTAAGCTTTTTTTTTTCTTTCCTTTTTTTTATTTTACGGAAACGTTTTAAGGAAACGTTTGACTTTCTTCTAAAGACTGTCGCATGAAAAGGTATTGCGTTTTAATTACTGTAATCGATACTACAATTTGTAACAAATAATTTCAAAATGTTTTCGAATATAAATATAGGTATATATTTGAGTGCGTTGACATTTACAATAAACTGTACAAAAATTTGTTAAAAACATAAAAAATCGTATGTTTTGTATTAATAGAAAAATAATAATATTGTAATCAATTAGTTTCGAAATACTTTATCAAGTAATCAAAACGATATCAATTAATATTAGATCGCATTACATACAATTTTAAAATGTTTGTACTTTATTAAAAAAGCTCTTTGTACTATTTAATTGAAATTTTATGTCAATTAAATTTGTTGGAAACAATTTTTTCTGGCCACTCTCAATGTTGGAATTATTAAGCGAAATAGTTTAAATTTGCAACAACGCGTAATTATGCGGTAAATTTGACGTAATTAGAAGAAGTTGAGAGTTATTTTGCGTAAAGATTATTTCCGCCAGAGTTTTTATGATAAAATCTCTTTCCGGCTGTAAAACGACTGATTCGCGGCCGATAGCATTAACAATGCCCAGTAATGACAGTTCACTGTCATTGAAATTTTCTTCGGTGAATGATTTGAAAGTTACTCTTCGTGCGGGCACAATGGTACCGTTTACCATAAAAAAATGTGCGACCGTTTTCGTCATTATTGTGCCGTTTTGCGTTTGTCATACGTTATCGCACTTCCTTTAATGGCATTGTGACTTAATTATAAGAGCGGATTTTGTATGTTAAGCGGCAGATGATAATGGACAGTTTGTTGAAATTTCACGGAATTAAATAAATTATCCTACGGTCAGTTTGCAATAAATTAGCATTGCGTGTCGAAAGCGGACAGTCAGATTTTTCTTTTTTTTTTACAATATACAGTGCATTTTAACTTGACAATCGTCATCTTAGGAATCGCAAAAATTAGTAGATAAAAATACAAAATTTAATAACAACAATATACGACATTATCATATGGATAACTGACATATCTTTTTTTTTCTCAATGTAACGGGTACAAAATAGCTTTTGATATACGAAACCATTTTTAGATATTACATACGCAATGTAATCCGGACCGAGCAATTTCGAATCCTACGGGAACGTTTTAATAAAAACAAAGGGAGAAAGAAATTCAGGGGAAAAAAGTTACCGGTTGTCCGCCCGGCGTATACAAATAAAAGGCAACGCGTCATAAAACTTAAAAATCGCGCGCGCGTCAAGCCGACTGGATACCGTGAAAAGTAGGTTCTCTTGGGGCACCGATACAGGCCGTTTCCTGCGATAACCCCAGCGTGATTCGCGTGGCGCAGGGGTCCTCACAATGGCCCACAATGACTCGACCAACATCCCGAATTAGGCTCGGTTACGCGTTTATTACGGATTCCGGTCGGTGCCGGCGGTGTCGCCATACATTTTCTCATTGAAGCAGAGAAATGCCAATAACCGTTCGTGGACGCCGGGCATGTCGGCGCCGATGCGGAGATGCGAAGTATTAGCATTGGTTAGCTTTATGGGGCGTTCAGTTCCGGTGTTCGCTTTGGCTTTCGTTCGTCCTTTCTGCCCCCCCCCCTTCCTCCTCCTCCTCCACCTCCTCCCTCTCCTCCTCCTCTTCCCCCTGCCCCTCCCGGCTCTCCTGTTCCACTCCTATCCTCCCGGTCCCTCCTGCGCGGCCGTACCAAATCGTTATCTCCTGGCGGCTTCTCTCTATCTATCTATCTATCTGTCTGCCTGTCTCCCTCCGTCTCTCTCCAACATTCGGCAGATCAATAAAATCTGTCTGTCTGGAAAAGTAATGCCAAATCGAGCGTCCGCTTTCGATACCAGAAAATAAACGCACGCTAAGACCCCGCTAAGTGAAACGCATCGCGCACTTGCGGGGCCATTATTCAAACGCCGCGCATAATATTCCCATTCGGACCGATGAATGGCATTAATCTTGATGGCCAATTCCGCGATTACGCCCGTGTCTCTCAGGAAATTGGTAATGCTCACGAAAAGGGGACTTGAACTTTCCTCTCCGCCGGGTTGCCAACTTTCGGCGCTCCGGTGTTTTTGATTCTTCCCAATAAAGGGATATCAATTCTCGGGGTCGACTCAGTCTTTTGATGATAAAAGGGTGAATAGTATCGACGCATTTTCCCCAATTTTTCCGACAATGAGTAGGAGTGGAACCCCGGAAGACAATTTGCGTATACATGCTTACGAAGAGATATGAAAGAAATGGTGAAATAAAGTATTTATTTCTGTAAATATGTATTTTGTGAATATTTTTTTGTCACTCGGGAAAGGAAAGGCCATTTCCCGCCCCGGATTGTTTCGGAAAATTGACGTTTCTCGCTTACTCGCGACGAAAAAAACGTACCGCGGGAGATTCACATAAATCCATATCTTCCTCGGTGTGTAATATATTACATTTTAGTAGTTCTTTCATATTTTATCATAAATGTGTTCATAAATTATCTCCTGGGGTTCGACTTCTACTTATTATGGGAAAATTAACTCGTTTATTTTTCTATATGTAGTTTGTTGATATTTGAATTAAAGATTTATATTTCCTTTTGGGTTTTGACCTATCTTACATAGTTGGTGTCAAATTTATGATCCAGGATAGATAGAGATGGATATAAACTGTCCCAGTTGTGCACGGGAAAATTTCTATTGTCTTTTTAATCGCTGAAATTAAAACTGTTTTCAGCATAGTATCCATTTTCAACATTCATAACAACAACAAATATCCTCAACAACAAAAATGTCGACTATTTGTACGGTGATGATTTCGAATTGAAACAAAATCCAAAATGTTCGCATCTTCGTTTGTTCAAAAGTAATCCACCCCACTCATCCCCCCCTTTGGGGGTAATTAACTCAAAGTAGAAATCAATAACCGTAAATTCATTAGGGAATCACTTTGGGACCATTACCGTAACTTTTATGAAGTCAATTAGGCTCGACCTCCATTTCCACACTTACTTCACTCGGACCGACAAAACAGCCACCCCGACTCGCATTCAGCAAACTTAGACGAGCGTACCTATTAATCGATTTCACATTAATTGTTTTCCGTGCGTCAGGGTAAGTGGTATGCTGTGTTCCACACTGCAATCGAGTTGTGAACTACGTCTACTATTATGTCATACGAAAAGATTAATTACCTGCGGGAGACGCTTTTATGTTGCACCGCACGGTCCCTTTGTTCGCTAAGGTCGTGGTTAGCAACGATGCAATATAAAGTTTGCATTTAAGTCGGGTGCATTTTTTTGCAATCAAAAGACTTCTCTCTTTGGAAGATCCAATTTACGTTTATATATTGGAAAGTTTTTATGAATTTCTGGATAAGGCGGAACAGCATCGACTGAACAATTCAGAGTAATAAAAGAATAATAATTTCAGTGCCCAATTGTATACATGTTTTTTTATGTCATAAGTGTAATATTATATTCTGAGTAAGAAGTTGGAATAAATATTATTATACTTTATCTAAAAATGGGGACAAATGACATCTTCTTGCTGTACTCACAGTTTAAAAGTGGTTATCAAAATTGTACAAGTTATTATGATTGTTCACCTTATAACTTCTTTTAAACTGTACATAAAGAATAGTATACAGTATAATAATTTTTATTCCAACTTTTTTCTCAATGTAATTACTTAAACTTTTACTAACATTAAAACGTGTGTCATCTATTTAATCAAACCGCACGCAAACGTTTTGAAAGATGGTTCGAAATTCTTCATTCAATTACTCCAATCGGAGAGTTAACGTTGGCGCATCCATTCGCTCCGGTCCCAAACCAGATATGGATGGAAAATGAAATTCAAAATGCAACGATACTAAACCGGTCGATGGAAAATCAATCCGACTGAGTCGACGTTGAATTTGATTTCGCTTTAGATGCGTCTGCGAGCCTTTTCCATCCTGTTTGTCCTTTTTCCGCGCGGGTATTTGCCCGGAGCTACGGGGGTGGGAGGATGTGGGGGAGGGGACGAAATAAAAAGGTAAAAACACGAGTCTCGCGGGAATGAGATTTAGCCGGTACTCCGTCCCCGGCCACGAAAAAGCCAAGTTAGTTTTATTTTACAATCCATCGACTGCCGCGGCGCGGAGGGTGATATCTTTTTCTCGGGCTCCGATAAAAGCGCGACCGGCGTCTCCCTCGCTCCAGCGCGAGAACACTCGGAATCCTTCAGGACGAATGAGGGTGGCAGGACTGACTGGCTGTCAACTAGTGTTTTAAAAGTTTGCGACAGCCTACAAATTGGTCGCTCAGTTCTTTTTAAAAGCACCGCCAACCAACCGCGATGCATCCCCCTCCACGGACGACGCCACCGGGGGCGGAGAGTTACGGGATACTGCGGGAGGAAACTACGGCAGCAAGCTATGAATCTTGAACGGCGCGTTGCCCTAACTGCACTGCTTAGACTAGTTGCATCACCGTTACGGACGAATGATGGTCTTTTCCGTCCATAACCGCGCACCATTATCCATTAGGCTGGCTCAAAAGCGATCCAAATTTTTTTCCCTGCCAGTGGAAACAAAATTCGCGACGACTCATCGACGTAGATTTTATTGCGAGGATATTTTTAATAGTCTAAATGTAATGTTTTTTCCTTTATTGTAACAAAGAATTTTATTTAATAATTAAATAAATGTATTTGTATGAATCAAAATATATTATGATATAAATACAATTTGTTTACAAAATCATTAAATCATTTATTATATATCTCTTAATTCAACTTATATCTTACTTTACCATTTGATTAATGTTTAAATCCATGAGTGATGTACGACTTAGGTCCACTTTGCTCAACTTGAAATTATCGCTCCCTTTTTCTATTAACCCAAACCTTTATTTGTAAGGTATTCAATAAAATATCAAATCACTAATCATAACGTTGTGACATTTGTCATAATAACTCATAATATATGAGAAATATAAGTTCTTTTAACTCTATTCGTTAAATATATATGTTCTGTAGAGCACTAAGAAAAAAATAAGATATACTTGTCTAATTATACGAAATATTGTTAGTCTAGTAAATTATATTGAAAATGTTATTATTATTGTTCAATTTCTAGCATCTTATACTAGGTTTCAAGCATATTTTACTAGACGCGAATAGCAATTCTTATAATTAGACATGTATATCTGGAGCTTACTAGAAAGTATAGTACTTTAGTATTATATAAAGAATTAGAAAAGAAAAAACTTAGAAGTGCTGTATATGAAAATTTTAGCAGTTTTTTAACCTATTTCAACATGTTTCAGCATTTTTTTCCACAAGGGTGAGTATAAACATTAAATCGCCATTTTTTCCCACTTCACAAATGACGTTTCAATTTACTCTTATAAATAGTGATAAAATAATGATATCTTTAAAAACAAATGTAAATCAAACATGAGAGAATCAACTTCCACCTCCTTCATCGTTTATACAATTTCGTTTATTATTTAATCAGCTTTTTGAAATCATCTCGACAGCGTCAAATTCCACCAGTGCCAAAAAGTTAACTAAAAATAAACCATTACCGTTACCTCACCCCAATTAAATATCGCAATGGGATAATGGCCCGGCAATGTCACTGGGATTTAAAAAAACAAACGGTCCACGTGACACGTAACACGCATCTTCGACCTATCTCGGTTTCGCGCTCTGATCGGCCTAACCTAGAAAGCACGTGTGAACGATGCGCACGCGCCGCCGTCCAAGCGCGAGCTCCGCCGAAACCTCTCATTCGGCCGTTCAGTGCGATTTCGACTGCTTTTAATCAACGTGACAATTAACGTGCCAAGTTTCGCCAGCTGTTGTGTATTATCATATCAAGCCTTCACGATGTTGCTCGAAAGTGAACCCGAACAAGACGATTCGTCATGCTTTTCTTGACGGAAAATACCTTTTCACGACTTTTCCGTTGGGGATCTTTATTCTCAATTGAAAATCATTATAGAATATCGTGAATTTTCGTATCGTGTTTACCTTTTTTTCCTTCACCCCCGACTAAAAAGAATATCATCACAAGTATTATTCCTTTGTTTACTTCCTTTTTATTTCAAGTTCGACGACGTTTCTTATGTGAAAAAGGGAACTTTTTTTACGCCAAAATGAGCGAATTTTGTTGCGTACGCCTGTCATTGGTAACCAAGATAATAGGAACTTTTGGCTTGGTAAGTGATTTGGCGTGTTCCAACTTGAACAATTTCTTAAGTTCAAAAAAGGACAGACAATTCTGTTCATATAAATGAATCCTTTTTCAATTTAAGGAACTGTTGCAAGAAGGAACATGCCAATTGTCTGTTAATTTTGTTTGGCAGAGTTGCGGAATTTACGCGCGCGCGTAGGGAATTTCGACTTTTATCACGCATTATACGCGTTATAAATAGCATTTAGCCTTTTTTACCTGATCGAACTTTAACTTTCGGAATAGTCGCCACTTTCGATCGTCGATAATTCAACTTTGCATTTTTTTTTTATTTATTCGTCGAACAATCTATTCCGTTCTCCCGTCTCTGTTCTCGGATTACAAGTAGTTTTCCAGTAATGTCTTATCTTTGATTTTCTCTTTGTTAACGATGCTTGGATAAGAGAAAAAAAAACGGAATAGACGCTTTTTTTTCTATGCAACGAGCGAGAAAAGAAATGAAAAAGGATACCCGACGAGTTATTTCTTTCTCGCTTCCAAACGGCGGGTTCCAGCTTGAACAATTTCTTAAATTAAAAAGGGACAGACAATCCTGTTTATATAAGTGCATCTTCTTTTAATTTAAAAAATTGTTCAAGCTGGAACACGCCACAAAAGAAATTTTTTATTTCGCTTTTTCTTCGTCGCACCAAACGCGAATGACGATGACCAACACGGCAATTGACATTTAAAACGCGCCGATCGCTTTCAAGGCGATGTCCCGTGCGTTTTTCGTGTTTACCTATTAGCGGTGACCGGTGAAAATGTAAATCAATATTGAGGCAAAAATGTCAAGAAATATTGCTACGTTTCATTTCAACTGCACGCGTGTTTTGTATCTCCGACGTTTATTATATAACGCACACGAGATATCTTGAATCACGAATTTGAGCGTGAAATGTGAGACAGTCGCTCAGATATTTCTGTCGCGCTATTGAAAATACAAAGTATAAATATTGGCGAAAATAGAATGGACGAATGTTTTCGGGCGAATTTTCGTAGTTTGTTTTGGATTATTCCCAGTGGTGGTTGTTGTTATAAACATTTAATGCGTAGATTTGAAAACATGCGATAAAATAAAGTGTGTTGGGGCGCATCATATTTCAATAATGAGTAATTAGGCTGCTGTGCAATATATATATATATATATATATATACATATGCGTTTATGTATGTATGTATATATATATATATATATGTATGTACCGCTAAATAAATAATCATACTTCATATGATATTATATTCAATTTAATGTAAATGAATATTAAATAATTATATTCAATCCGTTATAATTGTAAATTTTTGTATATGGTATTATTTTTTTATATTTATAATTGTATTAGATTTCTTGTTATATTCTACGTCATAAAAATAATTCTAACCATCTGATAATGCAGTTTATAATGCTCCTTTATATTACATAAATGTTGATTGATTATTTATATCAATTAATAAGTTTTGTCGCCATCATCGTTATCATTATTATATTATTTTATTTTTATTATTACGATTATGATATTGCGCTGCATTTATGTTTAAGTGTTATTAAATTTGCAAAGTAAATTGAAAAAGATGTTCTATTTATTGTATGGTATTATAAAATTGACTATTTGCATATACGTGCATTAACATACTAACATGAGTTTTTTTTTATAATAACAACGATATTGATAAATGAGCAAATTTTACAATGTACAAAATATTGATGAAAATTTTGTCTCTTTCAGTCCATGTCGATTTTGATGATAAACGTAGTGGTTAGTGAGTTCTTCCCAAGAAAATCAGACAAACAGTTCATGACATCTATGGAAAACTGGACAGTTCTAGGCACCAATTGGATTAACATCTTAAAAAAGGCGCACATGCTGAACGAAGGTGAGCGATTAGTAGACCAATCAAACAAAAACAACGCGTATCATTCCACAGAAACGATAACAGAGCGCTGCTTGATTTAATCACCCGCAATAACATTTGTATATTTGTTGCCTCATTATTCCGTGTTTATTTATAAAAATCATCAACTCACTTACATGTTTTTCTTCTTTCGGAATCTTATCATGCCATCCAAATATGAGAAAGAGATTCGCTGGTGATAAATTATAGTCTGATGTAAATATCACATTTTTTTTTCTTTTTTTCTTTTCAGCTTCAGCAGTACTGGCGTGTATACTTAGTTTTGCATTTTTGATCCTTTTCGTCAATGCCTTGCTGGTTCTAGGAACCAATATAGTGAGTACGAAATCAAAGTACCATTAAAAACTAATTAGAACATGGTTTATCCATTAAATTATTACAGTGAAATAGGGATTCCCGAAGTTAATACACTTTTAATGATATCTCAATAATAAGAAAATGTTGAAATTTTGACTATTTTAATAAGAATATGATGTTATAAAGATATTGCTTGGGATATTTTTATGAGTTCTTGAAACTCTTTTTTTTTTATCTGTTTATTTTAAGATATCTCAAATATTATAAATACCATCATGAATAAGAAGAAGCACGTAGAAAACGAAAAACATTATCTTAAAAACTTAAAGAGTTTATGAATACCTGTAATAAAACTAATTAACAATAAATTGTCAATTAACAAGTATTTATTGATAAATCTTTTTGCAAAAATATTCTAAATTAAAACTATTCTATTTAGTTAAGTAAAATTTATGAAACAAAGTAATTTTATTTTATTTGAATTTAACACCATTAAACTCACTAAATAGAGAGAACAAATTACATTTTATTATTTAAAAAACAAAAAGAAAACTGAATTAATATGATTTAAAATTTGTACAAATTCCATACATTCATTTTCATTACTTTTTCAGAGAAATACCACCTGCTATCTGCCATGGATGTATATGGATCTATTTGTGATTTTTGATCAGATTGTTGCCCTAACGCTGCACTTATCGCATCTCGTCTACTGTGATATTTATTTAAGGTCACCTTGGTACATGCGTGTTTCCACCGCTTATTTAAGTAAGCATCTTCTCGCCACTTTCCATGTAATCTAAACACAATACATTAAATAGAAAATTTATTTGATAAATCCCAAGTTGTTATAAAAAGAAGCACGTAAATGCGTATTGCTCAGTCAATTCACAAGACAGAAGTTAAATAATAATTATTTATAAAATATTGTATAAAATTTAACAAATTTTAGGACCCCTATTAAAAACGTTTTGTATACTGGTTTATGAACATAATATAAATTATGCCCTGGTGCATATTTTAATAATTACTTTTTTTCTTTATTATTGACAGTTTTATGTATCTGCTTTTGGACAATGGTGTGCATGAACAAAAACGAAGCAAAGCGTCGTACAGCGTCGCTGCTCACGTCCACAGACGCACGTTCCACAATAGTTGCTATTGCGGATGACAGCAACGTGCCAAAATCGCCGTCGTTCGTGTCGACCATCACTCACTCGCCATTCATATACGTCATCAAATCGGAATCGACGCCAGATCTTCCGCCCGCGTATTCCACCGTCGTGCAACAACCGAAGACCTAAATCCTTTACAAGTTTTTGTTGTTTGTTTGCTTGTTTTTTTTTTCATTTTGTACTGACAACTTTTTATACGTGCGATTAGAAAGTAATTACGATATGAATTTTGTACGAAAGCAATGAATGGGAAAATTAAACGATACGCTGCATCACCAGTCAGTAAAGAGCAAAACCTAAACAGTTTTTTATACCGTCCAGGGGCCGTATTCTTGAATCTCTTAAACGACATTTAAAAGATATTTGAATATATTTGCGAGCAAGTAAAATAGAATTTTATTTACAAATCTGTTAAATGATATTTATGCTATTCAAGAATCAAGTCCCAGCCTTACTCAGTTCCCTTTTGTATTTATTTTTAAGAACTCTATTTTGTAATAAATAATTAAAGTTTCTGAATTGTACACTTATTCTATTACCATTGATCTACTTTGCTTATTTTATTTGTAATGCTTTTATAAAGATATAGTAAACGTAGTAGCGTGTACTGAGTAAATCCAGTTATTTGTAGACGATTTCGACCATGAATTCCGACGCAAATTTATCGAAAAATATTGAATCGGAACTAATCGATTCGCAACGTAAAGTTTCATTCGAACTGATGGATTGATCTACGATTTCGAATTCTTTCTTCTGATTGCCCTCTTTCAAAATCGCACATAAATTCAAACGATCTGCAAAGTTCCCCTGCTTTCCAATAGGGAAAATAGTGAGCTTTCGATAAATCAAGCCGGATATGAGGCTAATAGTGTGTATCAAATGCGCGCTCGCTGGAGCATGGCTGTGTAGAAAATATGAAAAATGGTCGCGCTTTACGTCCAAGTACTTTTAAACTTGCCGGATTTGAATCGCATACCAACATATTCCGGTCTAGAACGGCGATCAATTCTCAACGAAGATAAATGTGCCAAAATTCTCCGACAATTTTGTATATTGAACCAAGATTGTTAATTCCTCCGCTTTCATTTTTCAATATTCTTTATGTTGATTTCTAGTATGTATTTTATAAAATTATTGTAACTAATGTACACTTCTCTGTCGGATCTAACGAACTTAAGAATATTTCTTAAGTTAATTAGAAGATTTCTTTGGTAACCAGCGGTGTCTTTTCACAGCCTAACAAATGCATGCGGGAAAATGTGGAGTGTTCAGACTCGTCGTTCAGGCCTATGTCGTACAACGAGTTGTACGTCAGGCCTATGTCGTGCTGGAGTTGTACAACGAGTCCAAATATACTAATACCCCTGGTATTCTAAGGTAGGGTTTTTCTTATGTGGTTTTTATATTGCTTAAAAGCTTAGGCAAATTGAGAATTTTTGTAACAAATTAATTAAATAAAAAAATCAAAGTAAGATGCATGAATCTCAAAAAGTAGATAGTTAAAATTCCCCACGAAATTTCTGAGTCAACAGTAAAAACAGGCTCAACGTAAAAGGATATAGAGAACTAAAATATTTCTTTTGTTATTTTTTCATAATATATACCACAAATATTCTTAACGAATTTTAAAAAATCGTTGAAATTCGCGTGTCGTTATTGAAATCTTAGTCTCTCTTTAGTATTACAAAAATAAATTTCATTATTAGTCAAATGTTATAATGGCGTTTAATGTTAATTTGGAATACGAAAAATTTTCCAGTCTTAATGAACTATTAACGGAGTTAGCAAAGCATTTGTGTTTTTGCAGAATAGCCCGATAGCTGTTCCTATAATTGCATTAATTTGCGCAATGAATTTTGCGAATCGTTTTCGAATGTTGTCCGTGCACCTGTCATCGAGCTGACTTATCTCACAAGATAATGTCGATAAAATCCTATTAATACTTAACGCCTAGTAATCTCTCATTCTGAGTTCGCGACATTGTCGATATGCTTCTGAAACGTATCTCCTGTTTGTCGACAATGTGTGCGATACTGAATTCGAGATTAACATTATTTGACGGTGGCGATGTTATCTCGCCTCGCGTTGTATAATTGAATGAATTTTGTGAAAAGAAATTCGCGCTACTAACAAGCTATCTCAATTCGATTGATAAACATTGGCCAAATATTACGGATGATTTGCAATACTTCTGAAATTGAATTACGCTTTTAACCTCTGAAATGGTGAAAATATGTTGCTTCTTTAATTGCATTTTAATGAATGTGTTAATTTTAATGTTTGGCATCATTTTTAAAGTAAATTTTGTACGATCCATGTTAGCTTACCTTAATAGTGCTTCATGTACCAGTAGTGTTAATTTAATACCAAATAATATACCTGTAGTATTAATTAATATTCATGAATATTGCAGGTATATTCTTGAAATGTTAAATATTGTCCTGAACTAACATTAAAAGAACTAAACTAAAATAAAATATTTTATTGTATATGTAAAATTTAATAGTATTTGTTTTACATTTGTTATGAAAAATATGCAAATTCATATCACACCACTATTTCACTTGTTTTGTACGATAAATTTACAGGGCCTTTATGAAACTTCCGGCATGGAGAGACAGTTTCCGATCCCGAAATTTCACATACACTTTCAAACAATTTCTACTTGGGTTCCCAGATTGCAACCCATTAAATAAGATATTTTTAAAATGTTTCAAAAATGTCCCAAAACAGGTTGTATTACTTTTTATAGGAATTTTAACACTTGGCAACTGCAAGGTTAATCTTATCATCGATTATCGAAGATCATTTTACTTCATTGTAACTCGAAATGCAATAGTAAAAACTTATAAAACATTAGAACTCTACCCTTTAAAATTCAATCTTTGAATAAATAACAGGCCATTTTACAATAAAAGTTGTATTTATATTGTAAAATTTGATAAAAAGGCTTATTTACCGCCATCTGTTTTTTTCAACAGCAATTGCAGACATAAAACTTAATTTTATTAACGTTAAAATAACATTGATTACAATACATTATAATACAATATTAAGTTGTTGAAAAATGAAAATGTTTAAATTTAATGAGGGACAAGTGAATTTATTTAAATTTTTAACATTTATATATTCATTGGTATTCGTCGGTAAAGCTGCAAACATTATTTACGTATATTGGTAATTGTAAATATGAAACCTTTTTACCAACTGAACTAACGCTTTGAAGTTCAGATTAAAGTTGCATATCAAAGCTTGAGTAAATTTGTTTCTCTTATAATTTAAACTGAACTGTATTAAAATACTTAATTTTGTCAGAATGACTTCATTTATAAATATATATTACGTAACAATTAATAATTTACGTCAATATTATAAAGTACTTTTATTCTCTTGTACACTTCGCATGAAAATCTTTGGAATTAAATGTTTTCGGAAAAAATAGATATAAATAATTGAGTTTTAAAGTCTTGAAAAAATACAAAACATACTGACTTGAAAAAACACAAATATACTGACACCTCTTTTCTTGCTACTCTTTTTACAGAGTATTTATTGAATGAATGTCCATCTTTCCTTAAAGTTATATCTTTTAAAGTGCATTCATAATTAAATGTCTTAAAAATAAATTTAACCTAATAAAATTAAATGAAAAATGACATCTGAACTCAAATTGCAATTATCTTTATTGATCTAAAATTGTTCATCTAAGTAAAATGAAAAACAATCTTTCGAACTTTATGAAAATACATTTCCTTGATTCAAACACAAAACAGATATGTTGATTGACATCAGCGTACTTCCTGTGCTTCAAATTTGTGTGCAATTGGGGCGTACGTACTTGAAGTTCACACAGGCCTTGTGTATCAACCCATCATCTATCGGTTAGTTCTAATCGAATACATTACAATTTATGGGTCTATTTATTCAACTAATTTCTTTATACATATTTCAATAACTTTGTTTCCTTATTAAATTAACAGGCGGAGCTTTGTCTATACAAATTACAATATTAATTCTCAGGTGTAGACACTATAAAATAAATGTTATCACGCACAATAATTTAACAACAATTCTGTTGTCTGAAGCAAACAAGTTATTAAAGTTTCTTATGTAATGGAAAAACACAAATAAAGTAACTAAATTATAAATAAATATAAAAGCAGAAAGAAAACTATTATAACATAAGCTATACAGTTGATCATGATTTTAATCATAAAAAATTAAAGCGAACAAATACCATTTATAACCCGTCTAAAACTTATTTGAGGCGACATAATTGCAATAATATTTTCATTATTTTATTTCAATTATTACCAAATGCATAAACAATTTATAACATGAAAAATAAAAGTTTAAAGAAAATGATAACATTAACGTATAAAAAGATTTATAAAAAGAAAGCAATTAAAAGGAAAATAAATAAAAAAGTAAAACTGGTTCGATGGGACAAAAGGGCAAACATTGAATAATAACTGTATGCTTAACTAAGTATGAGTATTTATACAGAAAATTGTATTATCTTAGATCCCTTTTGTACTTTTACACGTACTTGAACTAAGCCTACTTAAGAATAGTGAAAAGTGCACATCTTCTTAGTATAAGAAATACTTTTAATTTCTCTTCCGTGAGTACAACGAGGAAAGCTATATTGATTGCTCGTTTACCAAAATAGTATTAGAAATGCTGCGGTACGTTTTAGCACAAAATAATTTTCGAAAGGCGTACGACAACACCTCTAATAACATTCAAGTCTATCAGTTTTCTTTTCAATTCGTCCTAAAGATTTCCCCCCCCCTTAAAAAAGGCATGTACAGTGCGACGAGCGCGACATCTATAAGACACTGTTAATACGAAATTTGGCATATTGAACCTTAACAATTAAGAAACCATTAGACAATTGTACAAACGCAACGACGAAGGAGCAAAAGAGTAAGAGAGGTGAGAGAGAAGGGAATTGAACGCAAACATTGTCTGCTACAGAGCCTTCTCTTATTTACAATTATGCTCGACTCTCCCTTTCTCGGAAATAAGATTAGAGGGCGCGTCAATCGTCCGCCGGAGGACCATAAAAAATGAGCTCGGGTATCTGTCCACCTTGAACCCCAGTCCCATTCGTACTTTCGGAGCTGCACTGAAACTGAAAATTTACGCTGCCCACCGTCGTCTCGGACATACCCTCTTGACCAAAGTAGCTTAGTTCTACCCCATCTAAAATTGCACTCGCAGTGTATACGCACTCGGGCTCAATCTGAATTGGATTCTCAAAATAAACATGAAATGTGTTGCTTGAGCCATCTGAAAAGAACTTTGTGTTGTTCTCTGAGAGTACACGTCCTGGTTTTTTTAGTTCAATCTTCACCGTGTAGTCTGCAGCACCCGAAGAACTGCCATAGAGACCAAATCCCACCACGAAAATACGTTTATCCACACTGAATTGGATAGAATCGCAACGTCCTCTGTAACGCCATTGGTTGGTCCGGTACGCGCAAGACTGGAACCGGTGACAGACCTAACAGTAAATAAATAAGAATTAGACTTATAAGGAAGTGTGACCTTTAATAAATTTAATACTACAAAATTAATGCTATTTTATTTAATGGCACAGATTTAATTGTTACACGAGACACTACCTGAGTTTTCAAGCCCTGTCGTGGTTTGATCGGGTAACACAGCTGAGGTTTTGTATTAGCGATGAAGTGAAGAAATATATCGATCGTTTCCTGTTGTGTGAGGATTCCGCTTTGAGCTGCATTATTTGCAAATTCTTCCAAGCTCATCGCTGGTAGCCTGATTAGATTTAACGCCGGACCTAAAAATTAAGTATATGTGATTATCTTGCTAATCAACAGGAGTATCTGGAAATAATTGGAAACTGAATTTACCTAGAAGACGTCGCTGGTTGGCTGGGGTCGGTTCTAATTCCTGCTTAACGCATTCGGCAGTTGCCCACCTTAGGGCCGCATTCCATAAGTGAATTTCCTTGCAATTTAATGTTTCCCGAGATAGTACCGATTCAAGAGTATGAATATCAATCTCTACAAAACCTTCTGATTTGAGAGCCATTTCCGCCTGCAAATAACAATTGTCTGAGCATACTATGATGAAGCTAATGCGATTACGAGCGAAGATGCTACAGAAAAACTTTGTACAAATGAAATAATGAGACGTTTGTAACAAATAGATTCGAGAATTTCGGATGTGATCACAGACTAACTTTGCTTTTTGATCATTAGTCCCAACTATCTTAAGACACGTATGGTGAATTTACTTTTAAGTGTCGGAGCTGCGACGAATTTTCTACAATCAGGGAAGTTTTGTAGATTTAATATACATAAATAACAGACGTACGTGGTCACGTGAAAGCAAAATGGATAAATGACGAAAAGAAAATAAAGGATAAAAAATAAAAATTTGACCCAATGAAACAAAACGTCGCATATGAGAATGTATATAGCTACGTGGTGGATAGGGTTTTAAGCAGTGACAAAAACGATCGCAACTTTGTTCAAGTTATTTTACTTCAATGTCGTCTATAGTATCGCCATTTGAACAATAGAATTTCGTATTTCGTATTTCGTAATTTAAATTTGTCCTCGGAACGCAATGTGAAATATCTCACGAATTCACAATTATAGTTTTATCCTGTATCACACTGCTTTCATCAATTGGGTTTTAATTGTTGGATACGTATTTACAATGTGGATACGTTCGCAATGCTTCGTTTACTTGTATTTGTATTGTGTTGCGATCATGGTTACAAATGGTGGATGTTGATATTGCCTTTGCCGAGATTATTTACTAAGCGATGTTACTAGGTAAAACATAACTGTAGCATGACTCATGTAATGTATCAACAACATTGAATGTCATATATATCATTTTAAGAACTTTTGTTAGCATAAATGAAAAGTAATTATGAATAAAATAATTAGATTTCGAAAAAAATGTATAATTGTATACAATATTATTTATGTATATAAGCAATAACAATATGAAATACATTAATACAATCTTTACTTTTATTATAATAAACACTTGTAAACAGTTTTGTTTTTATTAAATATTTTTTTTGTTTTTGACAATAAGAAACTATAAAAAAATTTTTTAGATAAAAGTTTACAGTAATTTAATAACATTATTATTATTTTTTGCTTTCTTTTTTGTTTATTCTAACTCGCATATATAACGTTATATGCAACAATCTAATATTTTTAAAATGCAATATTGAAAGGCCACTGTTTCATTTATATGTAAAAATTTTGTTTAATTACTATCGTTGATCATTCAGTTAATATTTTAATTTTTTAATAAAAAAAATATTGTCTAAAATATGCTACAATTATGTTAACATAGCATCAATGATTCAAAGCGTTAAACATGATGTGATTATGACCGTCATACAATTAAACGCAATGGCAAATATTAAAGTACGCGCAAACGTCCACAATTACAAAAATGCTTGAATGTACAGAATACTGAACGATGGTACTGGCAGTTGTTTTCCCTGACAAAAGGAATGTATAATCCAACGCTGTCGGCTCCACTGAGTCAAAATTGTGTGCACACATCAAGATCCAAGAGAATTGTTTTGTGTTAATTTAAAGATCTAGCAACGCCGTAACAATTTGGACCCTTAAATAGATCTCGCAATCTTCATTTGTTCATCGCTCGTGTATAAAGAATATTTCAAAATTTAATCATTGCAATTTTAAAAAATGGTTCTTGTGAGGCATCCAATCACTAAAACTACAAAAGTGACTGGTTTGATCGCGATAGTAACGTTCAAAAATGGATTTTACAAATGGATACAGAAATTTTACACTTGTGCAATAAAGGAAGAAAAATTTTTTCATCCTAATTTCATAAAACAAGTGTGAAATTTCTGATATCCATTACATAAAATTAATACTAAGTAAGGAAGAACTGGTTAAATTAAGTCCAATTGGATTGTAAATCATGCTATGAAATACTTTATTAAGTAAAAAGTCATTAAAAGAGCGAATTTGACAAACAATAATTAAGTATTACACGATTATTTTCAGCATACAAATGGACAAACTATAATTATCTTATTTATTTTTCTGCAGAGGTGAAATGATTTAAATCAACCATTTAAATTGATATACATTTAGATTCTATATTCAAATTCACCAAATCTTCCTTACAATTGGATTATATTAATTTCAATATAAAGAATTCACTTGATGAGGTCAATGATTGAGAAATAGCTGGACATCCATTAATATGCTTTGGAGCACAAAAGATCTTGGCTTGAAGATTAAAGTTTCGCGTGCCATAAGTCATTGCAATTATTATCACAGCAACTGTTCAACCTAAAATTATTATCACTATCTTTAAACACGAGATTCTGCGTCACTTCAATATCGAAACGAGCATCAAACAATTGAGGCTCACTCTTGGTTCGATAAAATGGTGACGGTTTTCGGTAATCACCGAGCCTCACATCAAACAAGAAGCAATTGCTCGCGGAATAACTCAGAGGATACGACAATGACTCAAGCTTATCGTAAAACAACTGTGTATTACTGTCATTCGTCTTAGTGCTTTCATGTATGCTTTGCGTTTGCCATTTTTTTAACCGACTCTCATCCCGACAGACGTCCACGTTGGAGTTCCAGCTGAGCGTACGATACATACAAGGGTTTCTGCCATAACTCTTACTAATGCATTTCGCTAACGTGACTGATCGTGGTATCGGACTTACTTGAGCGTCGATCACCTCCCAGCAACGCTGCATTAAATCGGGCTCTTCGAATAGCCGTGATTGACTCAGCAATAGACACGCATTCTTTGCTGTCAAGCTCGTTTCTAAGTAATTTACACAAGCGCGTGCCAAGTGTGGCACTATGTACTTTTTCGCGACATACAATGTCGCCAGCACTGTATCTGCCTCCAGTTGCACTTCGTCACAATACATATACCTGGGGAAAAAAAAGATAATTATTAAATTAGTATTTATTTAATGGCTTGATATACATATCTTCACATTTTTTTATATATTTATATGAAATATAAACTATATATTAATAGATTGCGACAATTGTGTTAAAGTAAACAGACATAATCTACTTCTAACTTTAAGATATGATTTTCATAAAACGTTTTACTAAAATCTGATTATACAATTAAGTTTTCAGTCAGAGCTCCCATATTCATAAAACAGTTTCTCAAAGTATAATAATTTGAAAAGTTTAATACAAATTAGAACTCAGTTTACTAAAACTTTTGTTTTTACATTGTAATATACTATTTTCGTCATATATCTACCAATACTGAAAAAACTTCATTTCAAAGTTTGTCTGATTTACTTAAATAGAAATTTACTGAAAAAATATTTACCTTAAAAGAGCTAAAAAGGCAGCGGGTTCTACATCTGGCACCTCAATGTCTTTTTTATTTTCCGCTAGTCCACCATAGAACATGGCATAAAATACAGAACTACCAGTCGCCAGTACATATTTGTGTGCGGGAATCGTTTGGGTATGGCCTAAAATAGACGTTGAGAATTAATTCAAACGTTCCATCAATGCTCCAAAGTTTTAGTTGATCGATTTTAGTATCGTACCTGGACTGCCGACAATGAACTGTATGTCGGCCATGAGGTGGTTATTGAACATCGCAGCATTTCTCTCCCGCACAGTGGTCTTGGTTGCCTGCCAGTTTGGATCCTGAGTACAATCTTCTATTGCCAGTAAATTTAACTGGGTGATTGGAGAAGATAATGATGATAACGGTGAAGCAGGTGTACTGATTGGCTGATTTATAACACCTTCTCGTTGTAAAACTATGGAGGATGATATTGGACTCCCTGATGGTGGTGATATTGAAACTGCACTAGGAGATTCCGCTATATTTTTGAAAATAATTTTTAACTGAATAAATATTAATATTATTACTAGTAATATGATTATAAGACTTAACAGAAAATATAATAACATATTTTAAACTGATGATTGGTACTTTAAATCTATTGGATTCAATAATATCAAAATTTATATTTCATATTAATCTAGTTTAGTGAATTTAATAGGAAATTATAAAGTACTTAAAATTAAGGTGATGTATCAAGTATGTTGTCATGGAGTTAGTATCTTTTATAATCAAAATTTAATTAATTTTTATTTTGTGATCTATGGACTACAGCGCTATTCTATGGACACGGGAGTATAATTTGATTCACAAGAATATGTGCACTGATTAATATTCTCAACGTATTTTGGAAAGTGTGATTTTTTTGTCGTCTGCTCGAAAGGAAGCAGCACATTCCAAAATACATTGAGAACATTCATCAGTAAACATATGTTTCCGAATTAAATTATATTCCCGTGTCCATAGAATAGCACTCTGGTCGATAGATCTTAAAATATAAATTAATTAAATTTTGACTATAAAAGGCACTAACTCCGTGACAACGGACTTGATACATCACCTTAAACATTTGTGAGATAAATATCACATCAAAATTTTGTTGATATGTTGCTTTTTGGGGATTTTTAATTTTTTAATTTTTAGTTTTTGAACATGTTTGGTATTCACAAATTGACACAGTTTTAAGTTAATTTTAAATAGTATTAAATTAATGTTATAATTTTACGAAATTAAGTGGGAAGCCTCATGCTTATAAATATTACAAGTCAATGTCAATGATACCTAATATTGATTACAACTTTCAAATGGTCAACAAATTACATTTAATTAATGAAATCTAAGAGCACATATATCTATTTCATTATTCTTTTAGATTAATTATTTTTATTCAAGCATAATTAGAATTGAACATTTTCAATATCTTAATAATATTCAATATTTAACAAAGATGTTTTTTAAGGAATTTATTAAATACTAATTAAATAATACAGCTTATAATTATATAATTATATATAATAAATTCAATTATTATTTGCAAAGGCATCTTCTTTGACTTATTTTTAGCCATTCAACTTATCTTATTTGTAAATAACATAAAACTTAAATGCGTTTTCAATTTACATTTTTTTCTCATGTATTACACATCACAAAATTATGAATATAATTAATATCTACAATGCTATAATTTGTGTTTTAGTGTACTATGTATTTGTTTTTATTTAATGTTGATCTTTATTAATCTATTATTGACACAAAATTAAGAAATGTATATCTTGATCATAATGTAAAAAATTACTTATACTCAATTCATAATGACTTATTTAATTTAGCTTTGAAAAGTTTCATACTTCATTAAATACATACAATTAGAAAAATATTTAATAATAATATTTTTGACTTTGTTTCACTTCAGTTTTTAAAAAATTTACTGTTTTCTGAAACTAAAAACTTGTTATAAATATAAACGTAACAATTAAAACTGTTATATTTACTATTAAAAACATGCGAATTTTTGAATATTTTTTTGAACTTAATCTCTTGTGAAAATAATTTCACTGGTTATTAGAGGTTATATTTTGTATCAAAATCGAGTTCCAAAAGATATCTTTGTGAAAAAAGTTGCAACACATAAAAAACAATATCGAAAACCTTAAATGTGATAAATATTTAGATAAAGTAATAAGTTAAAAAATATTTACAATCACGTCTCATTCGTAATTAATGAATGGTCATATCGAATGTTAATAATTATAAACACAACAGTTTCATAGATAAGTTTTTTATGAATAATAGAAACCTTTAAAATTTTTGTCAGACGGAAACAAGGCATATTCGCTGGATTTTCAATTTCGAGATTTTAAATGTCCAACATTCAACAAAGCTCGGTTCTGATTACTAACCATACCAATTACATGGATCATCCTCTAGTTCCGATGAAACTCTATAGCTATCCATATCAAGTGTTCGTCAACTTCCGCGTATCATCGCGAGATGACCAATATCGAACAAATTAGTGATACGATACGCGATTCAAAATAATAGTGAGCGCGAATTAAAGTATCGCACTGGTATCGCACGAACCACGGACGAGACGCTTTGCTCGTTATTCATGCGCGCGCGCCTGCGCCCTGGTGTCCTTATTTCAAAGCTCGGCATTTTAACTATTTTAATCTCCACTTAATTACAATCTACGCGGTGTATCCACTTTTCGTCCCTTTCTCGAACTTTAAACAATCGCTGTTTACCAACAATGCATCTAAAACGATTTAATTAAGTCCGATAAATAAGCGAATTAAGTTGAAATGAACTTTTATAAGTTAGTAATTTTTTTTATACAATTTTCAATTACATCTAAATATAATTTTCATTTTTTTCTTTTGTTTACAATTATTTATATAAATGGAATTATTAAAATATTTTAATCCTTGAACATTGAATGAAACTACCATAATAGTGCATAATATATTTTATAAATATTTGTTGCTATTAGGGTATTATATATGTTTTGCGAGGGTTTTCGAATCAAGATCTCTATCAACCTTGCAAAAAAACGTTGGCATTAAACAGAATTGTAATATGGACAATACGGATTGAAGGTATTTCTATTTCAATTAGATTTTACAATGTTAATTCCACGTTCAATATTCAGTCGTTTTCTATTACTTGTGAAATACAAATTTCTCAGATTCAATTCCGTTTCTGACATTTAATAGCTCTCGATTCCATGGGGGAATACAATTACCATAAACTGAATTCCGTCAATGAAATCGAAATACTCCCAATTCCGAAAATCTCCCAAACCGAATGCAATATACTGATTTTAATTTCATTCCATTCAATGTTAACATTTTTACAGGGTTAACTACAAGACACACCCACGAGCGAGCCGATTCTTATAAACGTAATTAAAATTCATCCAGAGCACAACAATGAACAGTCAACAATGAAAGGTCAAACGCCAACGAGATAAACAACAACAACAAAAAAAGAATAACATCAAAGTGGTTTTCTCACAAAAATAATAACACAAGGTAAAATCAATATAAATACATTTTTTTTCATTTGTTTATTATTTATTTTACAATCAAAAGTTTATCTCAAAGTAAAAATCGACTTTTTTAAAGTTTTTTTTTATTTTTCAGTTAGTCTAAAAAATCGATTCGGATAAAAGTGAAGGAAAAAGTGGCATTTTTGCGGTAAGAGTCACGGTTGTCGCGCGCAAAAAAAGGAGCGTTCTTGTTGCTAGTTTCTTACCGTTGACCCAGGCATTGGTTTGCGTGACCGTGATAAAGTCCTGAAATCGCTTGACCGGTTTGGTCGAGATTTTGGAGTAGAGATTTGACATGGCCATCACTGCAGCTGGTCTGCCGCCGACCCAGCCGAAGAATTTAGCGCGAACTAGAAAAGCGCGGACAGCTACTCCGTCGCCATTTTGAACGGCGCTGCGACGGTCGATAGAACGCGGCAGCGTTGGCCGCGCGTGTCCGACAGACACTGACAGATACTTTTACGGATCATTATCTGCTCGGCAGATACACGGTTTATCTGCTTCAGATTCGTTCGCCTTTTTTGCAGCGGAATAATTTACTTGAAATTGTAATTATCTAAAACTGAAAAGGAAAATAAAGGCAGTTCGTTGCGTTTTCATGTAAAAACAAGAACAATAAGTAAATTAAAAGAATTGTGAATAAAATGAGACTTTATTTATATTTTTCATCTTATCAATTATGTACTTTTCCAACATTTTTTGCTCTTGTATAATAAAATACCTTTCACTTTTCTTTCGATTCAACTTAAATCTCTACGGTTTTGGCGATCTTGGCACTATTTTAAATATCTGAGTAATATTGGGAAAATTCTTTTTAGTTGATTTAGTTTGTATCTTCCTGCATTGAGGTGAAAGTGTCCATTGAATTTGTTTGTTTTTGCGCATATAACATAACAACATTTTGCAATTTCATAAGCAGTTTTAATGACTAACTGCCTGCAAATAATATTGGTCTCGGGTGACATAATTTATATACATTTCTTTACTTATGTACTTCATTATATTATTATATAGGTTGTGTTTAGATCATTAAAATTATACCAAGTATGAACTAGTAGGTCCGATCGTTATCATTTATCAAACCGTTAAGGTTTTTACTGGGGGGAGTTTAGCGTAAGCTTGGTGCCAAGATTGTTTGGCACATGCTTTAGTCAAACTCTAAGGATTGGTTGACAAATTTGGCACAAGTTTACTCCAAGTTTTATCCAATGTTGAACTAAACCCTGACTCCCTGATATTCTACAAGGAATTTCCTTGAGGAAGTTTCATTTACATTTGACATGTCAAATTAATCAAATTAGAAATTCTAGGTCGAAACTCCATATGGAAACCCATATAGCATTTAAATGACGTTTACGAATTTCATTTGTAATAAAAATTAATCCGGTTCAAGTTTTAAACTAACGTTTTTCAGTTAGTTATAGTTAAGTTTAGTAACCTTAGTACTGCAATCTGAATTACAATAATTAAATCAGATGTATAAACGAAGCCATGCTCAACTCAACTCAAAAATATCTGTACTTCATTTTTTGCACATTAAATTAATAAATACATATATCTCCTTAAATTTCCAGGCTGTCGTCAGTGATAGTATCACTTAAACGAATCATATTTGCTTTTATCTAATACTTATAACTTTGGTTTTATAAGATCATATTCTTATAATTTTATTCAAAGGCATACTTTTAGCAGTTGGAAATTTAAAGATAAATTTTGTTTACAAATTAAATTTCCACAAATTGGTCGCATGAGAAATTGGCTTTCCTGATGTTATTTTCAATTTATTATTTCTACGTTGTTATTACATTATACCACTATATCATTATGTATTGTTATAAAAATTATATGTAAAGTTATTTAAAAAAATTATTTAATACTTTTTTTCTTCTACAAAAAGTTGCATTGATTGCATAAACTTTTTTTGAAATAAATTAATTCCATATTTCATTTATCTAACACAAATAATTTTTAATTCATTAAATATATATTTTTAAACTAACATACAATTGTTTTAAAAATATTAACATTATTTTTGCGTAAAAGCAACTTTGTGATTTTAATGTTTTAATTCTTTGAATATCATCTATAAATAATAAAAAATTTAAATTAGTGTTTATCGTTACGGATCCTTTCTTTTATGGACTACTTTATACAATTTAACTTCAATTTGGCGATAAAGCTCTGAAAGTTTCCATGACGGTGTTGCGTGTGGTGCATCGAATGAAGCGAGACATTATTTATTCGGATCGAAGACCCTCAGACCTATGTGGAGCAAGTGTACTGCTAAACAAACTCGTTGAAGATTAGATTAAAAATTGTTTATTAGAAAATCAAAAATTCGCAAATATCAATTCTATTAACGTAGAAATTACGTTTTAACATAATAACATAAAATATTCAGAGTATGTTTTACGAACGTTCCTGTTCATAAGATTCTGTCTCAAAGATAATCTGAAATAATGGAAAATATTCTAATTATATACCTTGACTCGTCAGGTGGCTGCTGCCAACCTTGATAACATTCTCAAAGTGATCTCTAATGTCTAAGCAAATAATGCTTTTGTAATATACACTCGACGCTCCCATTTTCAACCTTCTCATTTTCAATGTGCTCCCATTTTCAGCGAAATTTCTTCCCCATTTTCAGCGGAAATGTTCCATTTGTTTCGTTATTGAAACGCTATATCCGGTTCGCTGTTTGGCCAATAATAACTGAATATCGCTGGCGGGAAATTTAAACTTGCTTAATTCATTAATAATTGTATACAGTTTAAGGCAGTTTACAACCGAAACAACCGAATAGAAGTAACAAATGAAAATATACATGCGCTAAGCACGTGCGCAATTGCGCCCCGCTGAAAATGGGAGCGTTTCTGGTCTCGATCTCGCTGAAAATGGGAGCGTCGAGTGTATATGAGGAAGCAGCGGCTTTTTTCCATAAAATACAGGAAAAATGTCTAATCTAATTTCAGACCAGGGACCATATTCTCAAATCTAGATTATTGAAACGCGCCTTCCGGACGCTGTGCCTATGTCCTTTTCTTTTACATAAAAGCTTGTTTAAATTCTTATATTATTGATATATCAAATAAAATGCTTAAGGTGCATATTCTCCCAATGCTATAGGATGGACGTACGTTGGTCGATTTTTAAATTTTGTCGTTTCAACAATTATAAATAAAAAGACACTGATTCCGTGAATATAGCACTGACATTTCACCTTAAGGTGATGTTCAAGGTCTGCTCTCACGGAGTTGGTGTCTTTTATAATCAAAATTTATTTATTTAATATTTTATGATATACAGACCAGAGCGCCATTCTGGGGACATGGGAGTACAATTTACTTCGCAAAAATATATGCACCGATGAATATTCTCAAAGAATACTGATTTCTACGATTTTTTTGTCGTCTGCTCGAAAGGAAGCAGTAGAAATCACTATTCTTTGAGAATATTCATCGGTGCATATATTTTTGCGAAGCAAATTGTACTCCCGTGTCCGCAGAATGGCGCTCTGGTCCGTAAATCATAAAATAT